>SCHK01060874.1:12200-22522 GCA_004124795.1 Poropuntius huangchuchieni
TCGGAATTTAATCGAGGCGTCCGCAAGAGAAGAGACAGAGCTGTGTAGAATTAAGGTATATTATGTGAAAATGAATGCGTTTTTTTTTTTTTTTTTTTAGCGAAGCATGAACACATGTTAGACTGCAACCCATAAACACAATCAAGCCTAGAAAAAAAAAAAACAGTCAACCACCCCTTTAATATTTTGGTTAGTGTCAGCAGTTCCCTAAATGCTTATTTAGCTTCAGCATTGGCATGTACCGATTAGTGGCAGTTTATTAAGACCAAGCAGAAGTGAATCCCGTGTACATGCATGAACATGCCCCTGGAGCCAACCCAATTCAGTAAATGATGCTTTGATAAACTGTTTGTCCTGTAAAGCATTTTCACAGCAACCACTCTCAGTAATTAAATGTTCACAGAATGCTGTGTAGTGTAAGCTACTGGCAGTAGACACACTCTATATGTTTATACACAGAGTTCCCAGTAGAACTCTGATGTGGCCTGTGTAAAAAGTTCATATGCACTGTCGAAGCAATATCATCATCATCATCATGTTGTTAAATTTCAGAGATAATATGTGTGCAAGTAATATGCATTTAGGTTGCAATAATCTGATTGGATCTTGGAGGCCCTGTGACAATTACGCTAATGTGTTTGCAGACTAGCAACATGGGCTGAACTAACTTCAACTACACTGCACAGGTTTCATCTTCCTTCCTTCTGTAACCAAGAGCCTTTTATGCATATTCACTGTAGCCTTCTGTGAAACCTCTGTCACAGAGATCAATTATTGTGCGTGGGAAGACCACAATGCTAATGATCTCAACTGCTTTTGCACAGCTAGTTATGCTCACTGTAGCGATGCATAATGTATTGGACTCATATGAACAGGATTTAGAAAGAATTCATTAGCAAGAGTGCTGCATTAAACTTGATTATTACAAGTCTTTTGCTGTACAGCAGTTCAGTCTTGACAACAGTTTGTTGGCCAACTGGCTAGTTTTAAGCAGTTTTTAAGGTCATTAACTTATCAAAATTGTATTGTCAAAATAACTAGAAATGACTTTCTTATTTTGAGTTGTCAATATAAATTGCATTCAGTTGTAGGCTTACTTTAAGGTTACTACAATACTTTTCCAATATGTCAAGCATGTAAATTCAAACTCTAATGGTAGTTGTAGTCCTTATGTAGAGAGCGAGAGAGAGAGCGAGAGAGAGAGCGAGAGAGAGAGAGAGAGAGAGAGAGAGAGAGAGGGAAAAAACACACACACACCCACCAGCGTCAAAGTTTGAGGTCTACACTAACTGTAAGTTTAGTTAATTTTGTCAATTAAAATGAAATTTATTTCAAGTTGGCAGACCTAATTTTTTAATTTCAGATGGAAACCATAGTAAAAATTGTGCTAAGTGGACACAGATCTTGTTGTAATCTGAAAATGCCCAGTTATTGGTTGATTTCACTGCTTGAATCAGTAAAGGGGAACACTTCACCTAGTTAGCTTCTTTGAATTGGTTATCTTTGGTTTTTCCCTATGACATTTTAAAGCTGTTTATTATCTTGGCTATTCATTTCATGTTTGTCTTTTGTTTATATTGTTAAATTATATAAACACTGTCAACAAGTGAACTCAATCACGTGTTTCCCAGCAGGCACAGTGTTATCATCTCCCACATTTTTGGCCTCTGCTCAAAGCTTCATATCACCCATCTCAGTGTGACGTCGCTGTTAGTCAGCCATTCTCTGCTTCATTCTCAACCAAATCAATGTCTTTTTGTTCCTGCCTCTCTTGATTTCCTCCACTGCTGCTATGATGATGATCAGATCATCAAGCTGGGAATATGAGGCCAATACATCAGGGTGAGAAGAAGTGCTTTAGCGTTGAAGAGGTGCAATCAGCAGACCTGTCTCTTAATGCTCACCGGCAACTGTGGTCAGACATGAGTTTGACTACATAGATATGACTCACATGCAGTCCAAAGGCATTAGATGGAGTAGATCCAGAGAAGAGAGTGGAGTCTTAAATCTAACATGCTCTACTGTTCTTAAATTCATTTTAATGTCTTGTCAATTTAATTTATCTCCAACTAGGTTGAAACCAAATTTCCTATATTGTAGACAGCTCCCAGCATGCACCAGCCACTGACACTCTTCTAGTGTGTGCACTTTTGAGATGCACTAGGGCTTTATTCCTCGATGCTATGACAGATTTAAAATTTATATCAAACTAGAATTCAGACTGCATTCAAACTGGTTTTTAAAAACCACATTCAACCAAATTTGTAAAAAATGCATTCAACCAAATAAAAGCTCTATTCAAACCAGGTTCCAAAAACTGCAAACTTCAAATCAGATTGCAAAAACTACATTCAAACCAGAACATTCAAATCATTTTTCAGAAACTGGATTCAAATCAGATTTCAAACCAATTTCAAACTGTTTTGAAGTTTCAACCAGATTTCAAAAAATGCATTCAAATCAGACTTAAAACTGCATTAAAACCAGTTTCCAAAACTGCATTAAGACCATATTCCAAAAACTGTATTAAGACCAGTTTTTAGAAACTGTATTCAGAATAGATTTTTCATCAAATCCAATTTCAAACTGCTTTCAAATTATTTTGAAATTTCAACCTAAAAATCATTACTCACCCATTTTTTTTCGTCTTTTTCATCTTTGTTCCTTGTCTGTGAAATCAGTGCAGAAATGACAAAAAAAACGTCCTCCTTAGTGTTTTTTTTTAATAAATAGAATTAATTATCCCACTGCTTTGTACATGAACTTGAATGAGAAGAATTATTTTCAGCATCAGAACTACAATCGTGTCTAAAACATCAGTAAACTGCTTTTAAATGTCCACTGGATGATAGTCTTCGGTCGTACTGAAAAGGACATTGTAGGTGTCTACTGTGCATACCCACAACATCCTTGGAGATTATGAAATACCAATTCAGCAAAAGTTGTGCACTTAGGTAGTATAGCGATGGATTTCATGTTGCAACATCACTGGTAACAGCTCACAGGAGAGTACTCTGATTAGATGGCAGGTTCCCAGAAAGCTTTATGTTAATATATGATGTAATGAGCAAACTGTCTCATCTTCCTCCCATGTGGCGCACATATTAAATGCATGTCCGAAATAGTTTATTAATCTGTCTGTTTATTAATGAGTCTGTGCCACAGAAACTTTGCAGTTCTGTTATTTCAGAAGAAATACCTTGGAGACCCATACAGCATGTCATATGGAGGCCCTGGGAATGAAAATATACCAATATATGTCTTTTTTTCCCCCATGGGTTCAGAAAATGACAAGATGTGTATAATTAATTTATGTAGTACTTTATATGCAGTATCTCAGAGCAGTATCTCTTGTGCTGACACTTATGAGTTAAGTTAATTTAACAAAAGGCCTAGTTTTGTTGCGGTTAAGTCTTTTAATTTATTGAGCTGTGTGTGTAGTAAATTCTGTTTATTTAAAGAAAGAAAAAATTACACACGCAGTTGTATTCAAATCATGAATTTAATTTAAGATCAACCCGCTAAGAGCACTTTGGGCTTCATTAAATCGGTTTTGACCTCTGCCCTGGCTGTGCTTTCCCCAAGGGGTTTTCTGTGTTGCCATATTGTGACACATTTGCTTCCTAATTAGGATTTGAAAACGGTTCCTAATAATCTACCAGCACATGCTTGCATTAAAAAAAGCAATGCTTGAAGCTCAGTGGTGATGGCGTCTGTCAGACCTCTCCTTTTGCTGTTATTATGCCTAGCTGATAAAGGATTTACGTAACTTCCACTTTTATCCATATGCAATTAATTTCTGTAACTCGACGCCCAAGGGTTGCCACGTCATCCTGTTACAGCCTGCTGCCAACCAGTTCAAAAGTGATGTTCTTATGACACCAAGTTGGTGAGTGGTTCTAAATATTATGCCGATAAAATAGAAGGGTTAGCAGTGCTTTGGTTAGGCTTTTATGGAAAATAAATAACCAGAAAGTGTAGGAAGGTGAAAGGGAGAAAAGTGTACAAGTGGGGATTGTGCAGCACGAACAAGGTCACATGGTGAATGCAAGCAAGTCTACTGTGCTGTTTTTATACTGCAAGGCATAATGCAAAGCTCCAACACACTCTTGTGGCAATTTGTAACTATTTTACATTTTGTTGAATTGGTGGCTAATTTGTATGAATTTGTAAAGTCTCATTTCTACATTTTTGTATGATTTGCTTACGCCCCAATGACAGTTAATTTCATGTGCAGACCTTTATGCTTTGAATGAAAATAATAATGAAATCACCACCTTCTAAAATATTTATGCTTTCTCATAAGATTGAGATGAAAGATTTTTCATTTTTTTAGTTAGTCAGGAGCATTTTGATCAAGAAGTGCGTTTGACATTTTATATGCACTGCTGTGTTACTGTGACGCACTAGAGCACAGGCTCACACACACATACCTGCTATTTGTTACAATAGACAATTTTTTTTTTTTGTCTACCAAGGTAACTATTGTAGAAAGATTGGTATTGCTATTTTATTGTGATTTTAGTATTCATATAGTGTCATCCCTGGTCATTTGAGAGTTTTACAAATACATTTATGCATTAGCAGTCCAAAGCAACTTACAAAAGAGAAACAAAAGCAATTTGCTAAAGAGCCCACATTATTTATAATATAGAATGACAATTAGATTAGGAAGCAAGCTAGTGAAGAGGAGAAATTAACAAGTTTGGGGTTGATGCATTTGAAAGAAGTTCCTTATGCTCACCCACGCTGCATTTATTTGATCTAAAATAGTCCTAATTGTAATATTGTAAAGTTTATTATAATATAACTGTTTTCTATTTATTAATAAAAACTATATTTTAAAATGTACTTTATTTCTGTGATGGTAAAGCTGAATTTTCAGCAGCCATTACTCCAGTCTTCCATGTCACATGATCCTTCAGAAATCATTCTAATGATAATTTAATGCTTTCTTATCGTGTGTGTGTGTGAGGCATTGTGACAACAAGCATGCTAACATTTGACCATTTATCATGTTTTATATAATGGCTATAAGTGAAAGTGAAGTGACGTGTGGCGACCCATATTTGGAATTTATGCTCTGCATCTAACCCATCCAAGTGCAAACACACACAGTAGTGAACACAGCCATATCGCTGCGGCACCTAGGGAGCAGTTGGGAGTTCAATGTCTTGCTCAAGGATCTCACCTCAGTCGTGATATTGAAGGAGGAAGAACGCTGGTAATTCACTCCCCCTCATTGACAATTCCTGCCAGACCTGAGACTCGAACCCACAACCTTCAATTTACAAGTCAGACTCTCTTTTTTTTTTATCTTTTTATTGTGCATTCCAATTCACAAGTCAGACTCTCTAACCATTAGGCCATGACTGTCGCTATGCTCGATATATCACTTTGCAATCAGTATCTACCATGTAGTATTCACCAAGTAAGCTAGTATTTCATTCTAAACATAGTCTGATAAACGAAAGCATGTGTATTTATATATATATAAGGGAAGAGAAAAATAAATCCAGATATCAATTTGCGTGGGTATTGTCGGTCCTTTCAACTTCCACATGTGAAACGCAGTCAAGCGCAGCTCCTTCCTACACAGGTCTTCTAAAAACTAGAATATAAACATTTTCAGGCTTTGTGCTGTCGTCAAAAGCCTGGTGCAGTAAGCCTTGTTTTCATCTAGCTATAGTGTGACTGCGTAATGGCTTTTGGTTGCTCCTGACTCAAGGCTTCTCAGGGGAGGTGGATGTTCAATGAATGACGAGTCAGATAAGGATATGTGTTTTTCTTTCTATTCCATTCCAAAGTGCAAGTGCTTCGTCTGCGGATTAAATCACGCGCATTCGTGCGGCGGCCATCTGAGTGTTGTGATCCCAGAAAAAAAAACATTTGATTTATAAGCTTCCTTAGGTTTTGTTTCTTTCAATACCCTGTCTTTTACTCTCCTTTTGTCCTTCTGCCATCATCATTTTTGCCAGATTAATGGATCAGATGTATGGAAAGTCAGCTATATTTTGTAGATCTAGCAGTCTGTGCGTTAAAGGTATTGGGATGTCTGACCTTCAACACCCACTGACTTTCTACAGGATTTTCAGAAGCATTTGAATACATATTGATATTCTCAGATTCAAACATAAAGGAAAAGTCTCTGAATTGAGTAGCAGCTTATGCTGTGAAATGCAAAGGCATCAGCTTCAGTTATATTTTTAGGTGCTGACTTTCATTTTCCCGTGTGCCTGTGTGGCGTACTTCCCTTAAAGGAGTGAAACGGCTCGATACAGACGACGAGGACCGTCTCTCTAGCCCCTATGCCTGTTCTTCGGCTCATCTGCGGCTTGACTAATTATGGCCTCCGGCATTAGGCCGGAGAACAAAGAATTTTCTCAAAGCTGCTAAGCAAGGCATCTCACAGACAAGCATTGTCCCACCCCGTCATCTGTCGCTGATCGATGGATTTCTTGGCACATTCGCGTGGGTAGAATTTTAAAAATGTGTAAATAAAGAGCACAGCTCCTGCTTCCAGGGAAAAGTCCTCTGTGGAAGACGGGTGCGCTGCATTATGCCAGAGTCGCTCTAATGCATATTTCTCTTCCCAGACTGGCTCCCCTGTGATCAAGCAACAGTTTATGTAATGCAATAGATCTCTGGCAATAAGAATAAGGCTTTAGCCAGGATTGGGACAAGATAAATTGGTTTAATAATATCTGGTGGCTGGGACCGGTCACTCCTCTTTAAAATAAGGACAGTCATTTTTAATGTGCTACTTGATGTAATCATTGACTGGCTGTAGCCCAGGTAATATCAGAGAGCATGATTAGACTTATCTCTCTTTCTCTGCCTTAGGGCAGCAAAAGTTTCTCATAAAGCATTTCTGTAAGTAGAAATGCTGTGAAGAAGGGACTTTTACAACGAAATTGTAGAAGAGAATGCTATTCGGTCAAAACTTGACCCTTTGATCTTTTGTAAAGAAGAACAATGCATTCTGTCGTGGCTAGCAGTTCAAAAGAAATATGAAATGGGCATAATGCACATGGGTGAAATATGTGAAACCAGGGAATTTTCAGATAACTTAAGTAACTGAAGCAACTTGATGCAAGACAGGACTCTGAAATGTGACTAAATGTTAAGTTAATGTACCCAATTGTACCGCTTGTGAGACAAAGTTCTGTTAGAGCATCAATAAATATGTGCATCATTACATTTACAACTCTTTTAGAAAAATTAACTGATTTACTTGATTATTTAGATAAGATGAAATTAAACATCAGAGGTGCACTATTTGATGTTTTCCATGCTTAAAAGAGGTACTCTTAGATTTATAGTGACACCTGTTGGTGTGGATGTATGTAAGAACTAAAGTTTGGTCACTTACGATGAACATATTTAGCTTGACTGAAATTTTAGGGAAGCTGTATTAACATAATGAATATAGATATAAATATAAGCAAGTATATTTTGGGTGAACTATCCATTTAAGTGGAAAAATAAATTACTTAAATTATAAACAGAAATGTAGTTTACCAAGAGCATTTTATACATAGTTGTGGTGACTCATCTCAGTATTGGCTCTCAGTAAATCTCTGCATTATTAGATTCACTTCACTTTGAATTGCCGCTGCTGTTTCTGAATAGATGTCATTCTTTATATTTCTAAACTCTCAACCACATGTACTTACAAAGAGAGGATGTGTTTTGTTGTCTAACCTGCAGTTCAGTATCCACCCTTGGGCAGCAGAAAGGCAGATGTTGAATGAGCCACATTCATGAGCAGAATAGCTTCTGGACCTGTGCTGAATTAAATCGGCTCTTAATTGGGGGTTGTGCATTTTATTCGAGGCTCGACTTTAATGCTGTTTTTGATGATGTTGTGAGAAATCCACTTTGCTAGAAGTGCTTGCCTGTGGCAGTCCTCTAAATGATTAGCTCTTTGGTACCAAAAAAGCTCTCAGAGTTGAGTTTGAGTCAGTTTGAGTCTATACAACTGCACTTACACCTGTCAAGCTGGTCTGGCTGTCCACTTTTATTACATGTGGTTTAACAGGATTTGCAGGCGACTTATTTCATGTATGGATTTATGTCTAGACTTGAGAGAAAATTAAAGAGTACACCTTCCCCACCTCCAGTCATTGCTCTTATAATGCGATTACGAGCATAGGAAACATCAGCTTTGCAGTGCTCTGAGCTTTTAGACTTCTGAAAGTTTTGCACAAATTTGGAAAAGAGTCATTTAAATACTGCTACTCTTTTGTCCTCAGTCAACTGCACACTTTTCACTCTCTGAGACGGCATTGAGCAATTAAAATTAGTTTGGACTTGGTGTAACATGCTTAACTATGACTGCTCAACTATCTGTCTATGTCTTTCTATCCATCCATTTGACCATCCATCCATGATAGCTTCACATTTTGATTGCTGAAAAAAATCCTCAACTCTCAAGAACAAGCATTTCAGTTTCCCTTTTTTATTCTGTCACTGTCTGTAGACACTTAGACTTCTTTTTCCCTTATTTTCCATTCAAAACATTGCAGGCATTACCACAAGTGCTTGCAGGGGTTTCCATTTGCAGTACCATTTCAATTTCACGTGTCAATGAGGATGTCAGAACAACCTTAGACTGCCCAGTCAACGCTGTCGGTTGTGACCACAGTCGGCTAAGATTTGTATCGTACAGCGTGACATAAAAGACATTTGATATCGTGCAGTCCCTCAGCCATTACCCAAGATCTCTCAGGGGTCACGCCACACATCTGACATGCAACAATCGTAAAATAACATACCATTAAAGAGAGTCTTTGTGCTGTAGCTACTTCTGAATCTGAAGGAGTATTTAAAGTTGCACAGCCTCGGTAGATGCACAGTAAACCATAGGCTGTCTTTTGCTTTAGAGTTTTGGCTCAGGCTTTGGGGCTGTGACCTAGATTACCTCTTAATGGCACCAGAAGTGCACAAAGAGGATGTTAACCACTTTGGAGCCCATTACAAGAACAACCAGGGGCATGTTTGGCCACAACCCCTCAGGTAAAGTGTGTTATCTTGTCCATTATGATTTCTGCACTGTTGGATGTGAGCTTGTGTGGATAAAGCAAGAGCTGGTTTATTATTTGCTTTTTTAGAAGCTCTCTAAATCCACGTGAAGTTCTTTAACGCAACATGAATAGTTTGGATTTAAAGGGATAGGTTACACAAAATTGAAGTTCTGTCATAATTTACTCATCTGTATGACTTTATTTATTCTGCGAAACACAAAAGAAGGTATTTTGAAAAACCGTTGGTAATCAAACATTTATCAAAATGTCTTTATGTGTTCCACAGTTGGAAAAAAAAGTCATACGGGTTTGGAACTATGCAGAATTATAATTTCCAGGAGAGCTGTCCCTTTAAATACTGGATATTACAATGAGGAACACATTGACAGTCGTTTCAGTTTCTGATGGCTTGATGAAGTGTATTGCACCAAGAGTTGACGATTGACCCTGTGAAATGATTCAGTCAAACTGCAAAATAAAAATCTCTCAATTCATTTTAAATGTCTGTTAGAGGATCAAAATTGCTAAGTGCAAGAATTAGCACACTAAATGACATTCAATACGATCGTCATTAAATGACTTTTATTTTATGGACCATAATGTGAAGAGTCAGATGTAATACGCCCTTCATACCATATCACGCAAGACTGAATCAATCTAATGGCTCTCACTTAGTGTTTGAATGCCAATCACTTGCAGTTATTGTGCTCACATTTCAACAAACTTTCTGCCCTACGCACCGATTTAACTGTATGAATGTCAGTCTAAGAGACAGGATTAGCCCCCCTTTCCCACAAGTGAAAGACAGCGTAAAGTGCTGTGTGTGTTATTCATATGAGACCTCAATCCAAAACATCAATTTTCGATCAATATCCAACAAAATCTCATTAAAACATTATACATCCTTCTGTGGAAATTACTTCTGGATGACATCTTTGTCATATGTCAAGAAGGATATCTGTCTTGCTCAGCCATGCAGAAAAATGTTATTTTAAGCCGGGAATTGGAGTCACACAAAACAGGAAAGTAGGGCTGAAACCACAGGAGGGAGAGTTAGATGACACGATTTGTGATTTTTGGGATTGACAACGCATACCTTATTCATAGGTTCCAGACCTCTACACTGGCTTTGCTTTTTAATGACCCTTTCCCCTGTCTGAATGACCCCCCAAGCATCTGTAAACTATGCATGATAGTTCTTGAAGCAGAGAAATTGTGCTAGGGGAAAATAACCTAGTCATAGGCCTAAATACATCTGTGATCTGACTGGATTTCTGGAAACAGATTTTTTTTTTT
>SCHK01061355.1:6514-21027 GCA_004124795.1 Poropuntius huangchuchieni
GGATAAAAGCGTTTGCTAAATGACTACATGTAAATATTTAGTATATTTAATTTTAAAAAAAAATTTTTTTTTGCCAGCTACAGTTGTATGTTTGTTTTGTTTTTTTGTTTGTTTTTTGGCTGCTGAAAATTTAACTTTGCCATCACAAGAATAAATTACATTTTGAAATATATTAAAACAGAAAATTGCTATTTTAAACTTTTTATAATATTACAGTTTTTACTGTATTTTTCATCAAATAAATGCAGCCTTGTAGTGCATATGATTTCATTTACAAACATTAAAAAATGCACCAGCCCCAAACTTTTAAACAGTTTTACAAAGATCAGAAAATCTCTAAAGCAACTGTGCATTTAAAGCCTTTTATGTAACTTTTTCTGTCTGTTTCTTTGCCTTTTATTGTACTAAAGAAACTACTTCTTTTGTTTCTTTGAATCAAACGCTGGTCAGGACTCCCAAATGCCACCCTTGAGAAAGAGAATAAGAGAGATAGCCGAAAAGGATTCGCAATAGATAAGAAACATTGAGTTGTTCTTTTCACTGCCTTTAATAAGAGTTTGTACCTTTAAGGCAGAGTGGCCCAGAATAATAATGTTTGGAGGAGAGGGGTCAACACTGCTGCACTTTAAAGCCTTAAGGTCGGTTCTGGCTCAAGCGTCTGAGCAAAACGCCTGTCCGGAGGAGCAAACAGCAAATTATGAGCAGGGCTGGACTCCATTTTCTTCTGCGCTGCCTGTGCACGCTCAAGCCAAGATTAATCCTGCCGTTATTCTTCACGAGCCTCACACCACACACATATGGAGCAGTAAAGACAAGGCACTAATTAAGCGACATGGCGAGAGGAGGAGAAAGAGAGAGAGCTTCCCTAAGCAGATCTGTAAAATGAGATTACTGACCTCAGATCAACAAGCAAACAGTGACAGAAAAACCAATAAACGTAAAGGAAGATCAGTGTATGCTGAGATGATGAATGTGTGTGTGATTGTGTATATAATGTGCCCTCATGCCAATGTGATTTGATGGTCAAAGCAATTTACGACTCAGCACAGCAGAAAATTCATTAATACATAAATTACACACAGATGAGAGAGCATGCAAATATGAAAGTAATCATGAACAATACTCTGTGTTCTTATGTTACCCAGAATCCTCTTCAGCTCTGACCTTCACACCAAGAATGCTAACAATAAATATGACTATATTAGCATCTTCACCAACGCAAAATAGAGTTCTGTTTATTCTAAGCATGTAGTTGAGTTATGTTGTCTGCCACTTTAAATGCTCAAACTCATTAAAGGAGGATGGATTATGATTGGCTGTAAATGTTGTTATTATTCATCAGCTGGATAAAAAGGTTCTGAAAGTGATTGCAATGATATTGTTTCTCTGTGGCGTAATTGTGGTGTGGCGCTTTTTTTTTTTTTATTGTATCGTTATAATGAAGGACCTAAAATGAGCATTTTGTCACACCTGCCAATGACAGATTGACTCCATTATTTATTTATTTTTTTTACTGGCCATTAAACTGTATTATGTGCTGATATAGGCAAATACAATTATTATTATTATTATTATTATTTAATCAAATTTAAAAAAAAATAAAATAAACAAATCAATAAATATCACTATAATACTATGAGTATTACAGTGTGAGTACGAGTAGTACTAATACTAGTAGTTTCATTAATTAATTAATTAATTCATTTATTTATTTATTTGTTAATACTAATATTTCTTGTTGTATTTTTGTTTTTAAACAATAGAGATTTTATTTTGGTGGAAAACTGTGAAACGTCTCTTTTAAAATGCCTTTCTTTTATTGGTAACTAATGAGCCTGATTTACTGAGGTCAGAAGAAGAATGTAGAAGACTTTAATTACACAATTATATATATATATTTTTTTTTTCAATAGATCATTTAATAATAGAATAACAAACAGTTTGAACTAGCTCAACTAATTAAAGTTTTTAATTGGTTTCATATTTCTTTAATGTGGTACATTATTTCAGTAATAAAAAATAAAAAAAATCTATTGTAAATAAGGGTATATATAATAGTATTAAAATAACTTCATGCTAGTAGATCTAAAACATTTTTTGTGTAGCATACCAGAATCTGTCATCTGATAGATAAATGATTCATGTTGAGTATGCTGTATTACATAACTGCAGGAAAATGGAGTAAATAAAACTGACTTCCATTCCAAAAACAGCAGGAACCGTGATGCACAACGCAACGTCATACTGCATCCATGCATTACAGCTGAAAGCCTCAAATACCAAAGCACTGAAGTCATTTTTAGGAGGGGTGGCTATCTGGAATGTTCTCTGTCCCTGTGTCTGGCAAGCTCTCAGGAAAGTGGTTAATGTTACCCCATTATGGCCAACTGCTGATCAGGAACTAAATGTGAGCTCTGTGAAGGAAGACCACCGTCGTCTTTTCTTAGAGAGAAAAGATTTAGTTTTGCCCACGTGAGGATGTTCAAATCTTCCTCATATTAAAGTCTTCAGTAGAAAATTAATTGGTTAACCAAGCATAAAGCCAGTTTGATGGAATCATATTTCAGCAGAAAGCTCCCAATTGAAGGCAATTATGGGACAGTGTGGAGAGGGCCGTGGGGGGGCTGGAACCCTCACTGAAGCTGAATCTTGCCTGAAATGCTGTCTGGTTTCAAGGTCAAGACTCAAATCTCAAACTGGGCATCAAGTTTCAAAGGGGCGAGATTCATTACAACATTTAGGACCCTTTAAAGGTTCTGAGTGTGGAAAATCAGTAAGTGCTGGATCAAAGTAAGTCAAACTCCTACTGACCCCCCTGAGCCGGCTATTTTTACCTCAAAAGTGTCCATCAGAAGATCCGGCATGCTTCTTGGCCAGCCTCTGGGCCAGACTCATCTATTTTCTCTCCGTCACACTCCTCTACTACTGCTATCTGCCAAACGCTATACCACTTTGTCATTACTGTTCATGTCCAATCAAATGTGATGTCAATCAAATCTCCATAGAGACATCATAAGCTTCAGCACAAGTGCTCTCAATTTATTTTGACTTGCCAATTCTGATTGAGTTTCAGCACAGTGTTTACTTTCACTGTATTGGAAAAGTACCACTGTTTAGACTGAAGGTATAAATTACATTTAAAAATATATTAAAATAGGAAAAATAAAATTGTAATACTGTGTTTCCCCAACACCAGCATAATTAACATTTCATTTATGCACCTATCCAAAAAAAAAAAAAAAAAAAGCCACTCAAGCCATGGCAGAGTGCATTGATCCTGTCAGATTTCCCTCTGTTTGCTATGTGTTGAATGTGAAAGGATGGCTTTATTGGTATATCCGTACCCTCTGTGTGCAAAGTCTCTTAAAGTGAATGGCTATGCAAACAACTCTTTGCGCACCAGCTGATATGGACTCATAGGATTCACTGGTGCACAGAGCGCTGTTATTTCTATCTCTTGTTAGTTCCTATACCAACAGAGGCCCATGTTTGGACTAACATGATATATTGCATTTCAGCACAAATTAAAGCCTCGTCACGCTAAATAAACGATCCCTGCTTGACCTCAATAAGTCACAGTGTATGTAAAACATCCAGTTAGCTTCCAAAACTCTCTGTGGCAGTTTATGTGTCCCTGGTGTCCATATTGCTGTCACGCACAGTTAGCAATTACACTGTCCAATTACATTTCTAAACTATCTGAGACTTGTAATTAGCATGTAAGCTAAAGTTCCCCTGCCTGCTTGCTCTGATGTGGTGTTATGGGAACTCGAGCGCAAGTCATTATCACAGGCAAAAACACGGACCAGAAACTCAAATTCAAAGACTGAGGGTCCGGGGACAAAGTTTTCACTTACTCAAACTAGTATAACAAAACTTCACAAATTTGTGGTTAGTTTTGTTGCAACATAATATAATGAAAAATAAAAAGCAAAATAGTAGACTGTTACTGCTTGTCTTCAAAAACGTAAACTTTAGTAACAAAAATAATGTTAATTTGTTTAATTTCGCTGAATCTTAAACCCATTATTTACGTAATTTTAATCCGAAGACTGAGATTTTTCATACATCAAAATATTTTAGTAAAATAAAAGAATGTATTAATTAAATATCATTCTTTCAAGTGGTAATGTAGTGAAAAATAGCAAGGAAATCATCTAATTTTTGTTGTGTTTCAGTTTTTGCATTAAACATTTTCGAGTTTATTTGGCAACAGTAGCTGTTTGGTCAAAATGGAGAAAAAATAAATCGCCCAGCAAATTTACACCCAACAAATAAATATTGACATTCATACATTAAATACTGCAAACACCTGAAAAATATTGAGGCATCATTTTTTCTAGCTTTACCGCCCAGCCCTAATTCAAATTTACAAGCAATCATAAAAGAAACCGAAACGCAACGTGAGAAGATTAAATATTATTCAAATTTGAGGGAGGACCAGAGACGGATAATGAATGAATATAAGTTTCTGAGGCATTACAGTTAGCTGCCACCTCTGCTGCTAGCAGATTCACAAGAGCAGATTAGTGGAAAAATTATGACATAATTTGATCGTAATAAATTTAATGGTTTTCTTTCCTCTTGAGTGGATGAATAATGGACTGATGCCACCAGTATCTCCCCCAGGACAGCTGTTTGGCTGAATCGTGAAATGTCATATTTCTACATTCTGTTTACTCCCATTAAATCCAAAATGCCAAGACAATGCTCAGATCAGATCCAACAAATACTACAGCGAGCGCCAAACAGCAACCTGAGGAATGATCCAAATTTTAATCCAATAATTATGCTGATTGGCAGAATGAAGCCATTGAGCGGATTAAATTGGTTGAAATGGAGATCGACTCTCAAATAAATGTGAAGAATAAGTGGAACTGTGCAAAAAACCTGATTTTTAAGGCTTGTAAATTGATTTGTGAAAGATATGAGGATTTGTTCAGAATCTAAACACATTTTTTTATTCAATGGAAAAGACTAAAATATTTTCAGATGTAATTTTACGGTTTGTCAAACAAATGTTCTGGTGAAAATGAACGTTAATGCCCCCACTTAGTCATTTATACACAAATGATCCAGTAAAAACATTCAATTCCTCATCAGGGTTCAGTTGAGCCAAGGTAAACTGCCTTTGAAGTAAACAAGAAACTGTTTGCTGTCCTTTTCGTAATGGACAATAACATGCTGTGTCCAATGCTGGATGACTTATATATATGTGTGTGTTATAGTAGGTCAAGTAAGTACAGTCAAGTGGCACTTTAACACAGTAAACAACAACAAAAAGTGCACACACACACACACACACACAAACTGACTCTCTGGCTGTGTCTAATACAGAACATTGCTCGGAGGAGAGGATCAGCTGTTATTATGGATGAAAAGATCTGCATTGCATCTGTACTGCAGGGATCTTCCAAACGAAAAGTTTGCAGATAAAAGAGCCTCTACAGCCACAGGCATTTAAAGACCCATTACTAAAATCCCTCAGCACAACTTTGTACACGACCCACAGGCTCAATAAAGCATGCGCACATGCAGTACATGCAAGCTTAAACAACGGAAACCATACGCTTCTTCATTACTAAATGTAGTTTCATTAGTTAGAGGCATTGACTTCCTCTCAGGCCAAACCTATACGTCCTGGATGTTTGGAGAAATCCTCAGAGTCCTTTTAAACTCATAGAAAAGTGTTTACTGTTCATTTTCAAGAAGCGTGTGGAAAAAAGGAGAGGGAGAGAGACATGGCCCTGGAGGGCTAGCAGGCACTGTTGGTCTTGTGCCATGACGGATAAATTTGAGGCTTTATAGAAGCGGTATTGATTGAACAAAGGTGCTACAAGAGCGTGTGTGTGTGTGTGTGTGTATGGTTCAGGTGTGCCACTTCTGCCCTGTTAGACAGACAGTGCTGAGGGGTGCAGGGCATTCTGCTGCGATGGGGACTCAACTTGGACAAGTAACACTGAACTCTTAAAAATATAGGTTTAAAAATGGGGTTCACACAGTGATTTCATAAAGCATCCATCTTGGTTCCACAAAGAACCTTTAGTGAACAGAAAGAAGCATTTTTGCGAGTAAAGAACATGTTAATAATCTGAAGAGCAGCAATGTATGTTTGTGCAATGGATGTGAAAGTTTCTTAAAGGAATTGCACATCCCTGCATACTGAAATATAAAATTTTGCTTAAAAAAAAAATCTAATATATCACCTAATTTGATTATGTTGGTAATCAAACCAACATGTTTTGGTTTTCATTTAAATTAGCTTTAATGCACACATCAAAATAACGAAAGGAGGTAAATTTTAAAACTTTAATGACAAAAAACATTAAAAATGTATCATTTTACTTCATTTCATCATTTTAATCTGCAAAGGAGTGGAACAACATGTTCAAATACTCCATTTAATGCCAAAGAACTTTACATAAACAGAAATTAATAAGTAAATAAGCATGTTTGCATTTTTTTCTTTCTCTGGCCGTAATTCTAACCTTGAAATCAGCCATAAAATAATGTGTTCAGAATCATTCATACATGAAAAAATAGGATAGCAAATGAACAAAGTTGTAACCTGGAAGATAGTAATCATGTTTTTGTGGCAGTTTTTCTGGCAATTAAGGAATAATACGAGACTTCTTCACTTTACAAATGAATGTTGAAAGCAAAAAATGCTACATATTTCGTGAAAATCCTCGTTTAAAACAGGCACTCTTTTTGGAATCGGCAACCTTGTATGTTAAAAGCATCTTTTTTATAACTTGTTCAATCTGTCAGGATGCTATATAATATTTTACTTGACTCCGATCAAGGCTTTGAAGAAACTCTTTGAATGTACATATGCTAATACCAACGATTCCACCTGTGAAAAGGCAAAAGTTACATAACCAGAATTTGTTAAGCTCTACTTTTTAAACTGTTTCAATTCTATTTATGCCTTTGAAGTCGTCAAAACCTTCAAATGTCTATTCCTGATTGAAATCGTAGAACTTTTTCGTTCAGACTCAATTTTTTCTGGCCTTTAAAAACTCTTCTGATTAAGATACTTCGGTTTTACTGACATTTGTGCCATTAGCTGTGGTATGGAGTTGTTTCGGGCTTATTGAACCCTTGAAGACGTTGTTACATAACATTTTAAGTGGGGGTGGGCGCAATCAAATCGTCCTGCCATTATATCAGACCATCAAGAGTGTCAAATGGAGAGCAGAAGCACTCCTCGCACTAACCAGGCATGCATTACTGTGCGAGCGAGCTTACATCCGGCAAGAAAAAAGTGGTATAAAAATGACAGAAGTGTCATGCTATTACACGCTACAGCGTACATGGTAATGAGATAGTTGTGTGCTGCCATTTAAGACATTGACGGCTGTACAGTGTGCACTTAAGAGAACCTCATCTGACAGGGAGAAGAAGAAAATGTAAAAATATGATCAAATTAAGTCGTTTAAACATTTCAAAAAAAATAAAATTTACCCAACGGCTTGTGTCAAAGCAGAGACGAGCTAATTCTTTCCAGTGACAGAGCCCGTAATGAACCAGCTGCTGTTCAGGTCAGCACACGGGCTGATATTCCCCACATTCCCATATCACTGTTTACTCTCCTAACGGCTTCCAGGTCAGTGAACTGGACACTGAGATACATGCCCAGTCTGTGGCACATGAGGACCCATTCGCCAGGCTGTTTTAATATGAGAGCATCAGCATAATCCTGCAAGGTACACTGGAGAATCAAGGCTCTCGAGAGAACGTCGGAGCCGTGAGAGGATGCATAACCTTGATGTGAAGATATTAAAGTAGTTGATGGAGCAATTAAGAGATGCGGCTAATGATCTTCATCAAGGCTATTCAGCCTACTCGCAATACTGAGGAATTTTCCAAACTGCTAAAGGGAGATTCCCCGCTGTCTCGTAACTTGGCAGTCGAACCACCTTAGACCTTGCTGGAGTGCAACAAAGCGTGTGCCTTATTGCCGCTGTGTATTGTAAAACTAAAAAAGAATGCAGATATATAATGCATGGGGGAGGCTAAATTCGTACTTAGTAAGTTGTGTTTTTAGCAGCAGATCACCTAGATGTGAAAAAATCCCTCTGGGTACCAGCAGTTACCAGAACATAAAACACAAAGAATCTTCCACAATTTTTTTAGTAAGCCTAACTAACCAGGCTGTATTCTGTTGCATTTAGTTGAACGACCAATTTCATCTGACCAACCAGCAGTTAGTCAGGGGGTAATAAGACTTTTTTTTCCAACGGATATTAGACCAATCTATGTTTTTAAGTAATTGACAAGTTATGACCAGTCCTAAAGAAAAAAAGGTTTGACTATGTAAATAACTTGACTAAGACTAATTTGTAAGACTACTCTCAACCAGCCACAAGACAATATGACATGGCTCTATAAAGTAAGAACGCATCTAAACAGAACATGCAACAATATAATATGTAAAATGTGCACTTTATTATATGTGACTATGGTAAGACAGCACCTTCTGAAGAACCTGTGAATGCAAGATGTTGCAGCATCCTACATCAGATAGGGAAAGAACAATGATGCTCGCTCTGGCTCCATCGTCATTCCACCCTTAAACATGCTCTCCACATTATGCCCCCGGAACAGCTACTGAACAGATGTAATGGCAAGGACAGCTGTCAAATTCTGCCACTTTAAATAACCTAACTTGTAGTTGCTCAGTTATCATCTTTTTTGGAATGGGGGTCATAAGTGCTAGGAAACTAGAGACTAGAGTAATGAATATTTCAATGAAAAGTGCTTCCTCTTTACGGCTCTTACTCATGAACTGTTGTAATTCTTGAGCATTTGGCTGACTTTTTGTCCATGCAGAATGTATAATAACGATTTGTTACATGAATGTCTGTTTTGGATTGAATCCTACTCTTGCTATGTATGTACAGTAAGTGCTAAGAGCTCCTGTTAACCCTAAATAAATCCCTGGCCGTTACAGCTCTTTTGATTCTGACTCAACCTGACTTTACACTGGCAAGTAGCGCACCATCTGAACCGTATGATCAAAATGTCACGCTAACAGTGAGAGATGTGATTCATAAAATAGCATAAATGTCTTGACCGCACAGAAAATGTTGTTCTGGCATGGTGTACTGTGGTATGTGAGGGTGTGTTTAGCTGATACTCGACCTAATTTGCGCGCGTCAAGTATTTGGTTATCGCATCGCGGTTATTTGGCGACCCCTAGCGAGCGCCGCGCGAATAACTTCGACTCGATTCGCAATCTTGTTAATTACGAGCCCTCTAGTTATTCATACAAACCAGCATCACTTAAAACGTTTCCTCGGGAATATTACCAGCGCAAAGCTGTAAGGTTTAAGTAAGACGTCACGTTTAAAACAAGTGAAGAGAAAACAGCATGACGCGCATCAACTTGCCACAAAACTCTTCACAGATGACAGGATTTTGGCAATGGGCGTTTAATGCATTCAGCCCTTAGCTGAGAGATCTCAAAAGGGATATTTATTACCTGCGTGTGACACACCGTTTCAGCCACATTTTTCCAGACAACATTTCCGAATCAGTCCTCCTGGTATTCGTCCATTTATGCGTTCCAGCAAACGTCGACGCTCGAGCGTAATGGTCACCTTAAGTTAGACACCTTACTCCAAGTGTTACGGATGCTAGCATTCTAATGTTATATATCCCGAGAAGCCAAAAGCTTGA
Source organism: Poropuntius huangchuchieni (assembly GCA_004124795.1). Classification (NCBI taxonomy): domain Eukaryota; kingdom Metazoa; phylum Chordata; class Actinopteri; order Cypriniformes; family Cyprinidae; genus Poropuntius; species Poropuntius huangchuchieni. Next base: position 16,199 of record SCHK01061355.1, read on the forward strand.
AATAGCTCCACGTCTCTCCACAGCGCACCAAACAAGGACTGGGCGAAATATTCACGAAAAACAAGGACGCGTCTTGTCCCCTTTTTTAGTTGCTCGCTGTTTTTCTCCTCAGAAGTGCGCACGGATGTGCAGAGCGACCCAGCGGCAGCGTGGGCAGCTGGACGGTTCAGTCGCTTCTCAACAGCCGCCTTCTTTTACATTCACAAGTTCGTCTTGATTATACTCCACTGGAAAAAAAAGTCAAGAAGCTATGGAAGCCAGGCGGCAAGGTGACAGCGTCAACATCGCCCGTGCGCTGTGCTCACGGTCACCGCGCACTTTCTCTACATTGTTATTAGACCGAGCGCAGGCAAAAACGCAAGGTAAAACATCGAGATTTCCGTGGCGCAAAACCATGTCCTACATCGGCTGAAAAGCTCTTCGATAGTTCTCGCAATCTTTTTACAGCTCAGATAAATAAGTGACGCGAAAAAACCCCCAGGAAGAGTGAGAAATGAAACACCACTTCACGGACGCGCGTGATGAGAGGAGCGCGTGAAAGCGACGCTCGTCATTTGGATAGATAGATAGATAGTGTTATCACCACTGTGCGCGCTATCCACCCTCACTGCTTCTCTCTCTCTCTCTCCCTCTCTCTCACATACTCTCTCTCCTTTCCTCCTCCGTCTGACTAACAACCTGCCAGTCCTGCTTTAGCTGACAAACCCGTGACGTCATTTTAAAGTAAAATATGTAACATTTTAGACATCCTTCCCCCCGTTTCCCTCAGAGGAGTTCATTGGAACCCAATTCTATCCCAATCTCTGCTCGCCTAGATAAATCAGTCTTCATACGGGCTATGAAAAGCTCAACCAGTGTACAGCACTTTCCACTAAGGGGGAGATCAGTTTCTCATCCCAAGGTTAATACAGTGTCTAGTGGGTTTACTGAAGCAATAGAGCCATATCCTGCAAATTACATGAGAGCGTAATGCCACATTTTTCTTCCTTGTGAAACACAGAAACTCTTTTTGTTGTTAAGATGATTGATCTTCCACTCCAATTTACCATATAGGAAGAAGAAAGAGACAGCAGTGGCGTTGAAGGATGTTGAATTCCTGTTTATTTCACAGGAATGGCTTTAGCCGGATGAAAATGAATAAAAACTCTGCCTGTAGTCTGTCAGGCAGCAGGAAAGCTCATTAAGCCAGTGCGTTTGAGAGAAGGGCTTTGTGAAAACAGCCCTGATGAAGAAAATACATTCCTGAAAAACACTAGCGTGTGTGGAGGTTATGAAGTGTCGCATTTTGCCTTCATTGTGGGGACCAAACAGTCCCCATAAGGATAGTTAAACCTATCACAAACATTGTGGTGACCAGCTAACGGTCCCCACGAGAAAATGCCTTAATAAACACAATAAATAATGTCTTCTTAAAAATCTAAAAATACAAAAAGGTTTGCGCAAGGGTTACGCCCGAGGGTAAGGGAAAGAAAATATCATTAGCTCACTATAAAAACAATAGAAAAACATCAAGATAATAGCAGGCTTATATGTATATTGCTTTCAGATAAGCAGAGTTTAAAAGACGTATTTCCTGAACGCGAGGCATGGAAGGTTTACAACATCTGTGATCATCTAGGAAAGCTGTTTTAAATTGTGCCAGTATAAATGGGGTGTGTGTGGAAACAGAAAATAAAGAGATAAATAAGCGTCATTAAAGAGCAGTACGCCATATCAAATCCAGCCTTAACAGCAAATGTTCAACAGATTCCAGCAGCTCAGTATTTTATCGCCATTACTGGAAATGCATTTCGGAGAAGCTACATTTTTTAGCATCTGTAAAGAGGTCATTTGCACTACCGTATGTATGTACTTAGAGATCTTATACCTGATATATTGGGGGGGGGGGATAAATCTGTTGTGTAATCTGTAAAATCAATGCATTTAACCGTATATTGCGTGTAATTGTGTTATATAACGCTTTTATGTGTTCAGTTCATGCTGAAAAAGAAACAAAACCACACAAATTGAGAATCTTTATTCTGCGTGTGGACCGCTACCAGACCGACAGTCATTTCACTTGCTGTAAAACATGAAATCCTAGCAGTTCTTAGAAAACAGTTGCGCAGTTTTGCTGAGTGAGTTATTCATAACGTTCTGTATGTATCAGGCTGGGTATTTACTCACACGGGATTACTGTGTAATCCTTACACTGATGATTTAAGCCTCCAATGTAAAGACCCTTAAATGCTGACTCAAAATAGTATTTTGTCAACGACATCGACCACAGCCCTTCCAGGTTCAATAACAATTTGGACACTTCGCTAACCTGCAATAATTAGACAACTGTAATGAGTTAAACTTGTCAAGAAACTGAAGTCTTATCTGTCTTGCTTTAATTGAGCTATTGCTTCAGCTTCAGACAATTGTATTATCATATGCAAATAAAGGGGAGTTCAGAGTGTACTGTCTTTGGTAATTAGCCAAAACGCACTGGATTCATTTAGCTGCTTCTGATTTGAAAGGCCGAGGGTCAAGACCAAGGGTTAGTCTGAGTTAGTGTATATTGTCAGGGAGGTCAAAGGTGAAGGCGTGGACATGGGAATTCTTTGTCTTGAATTTTAAGCACAGGTTATGCTAATGAATGAAAGTTCAGCGGATTCTTTTATTTTAAACCTGCAGCTGCAGGATTTTTCAGCTTTAGATGTTTTATGATGATTAGATTTTTTCAAAACAGGCATAGAAAGAGATTGCAGATGTTGAATCACTGATCTCTGCACTGTCCATAGGAGCCCAATGTGATTTACACAACTAAGACATGTTGATGGGATCAACATTCTATCAATCAAATCTCTTACCCGAGTCGGGCCGCCCACAGTACATACACTCACCGCCTGAGGCATATTGCAAAACAGACAAGTCAGTCTGATTCAATGCTTCTATGCAATTTTCAACAGTCTGTGCACTAGTCCATCTGGAAATAAAGTTGAGGAAGGTACAAGGTTGATTCGGTGAGTGCTTTGTTGTTCATGTGGGCTAGACAGACCTAGCCTGCAGGTGTGTCTTGGCCAGAATAAAATGCAAGGTTGTTTATCCATGTTAAGTATCCACAGATGATCATTTTAACTCAAAAACAGCTATTCAAATATTCTCAATTTTCAACCTTACTGTTTTTACAAACTACCTGAACCTATGCCCCATAATCCTAAATCATCATTCATTGTGACCAAAAGGCCAAAACTGATTTCATTCAGAATCATAAATTCACTGCTGATACTCTCAATGTCTCAAATATCTCTCAAATACACTGAAAACCATTATATGCTACTTTAAAACTCAACCCATCCAGAATGTCTGGTTTTGAAAGAAGTCACCTATGCTCATCAGGGCTGCATTTATTGGATTAAAAATACAATAACAACAGTAACATTGTGAAATATCTTTAGAATTTAAAATAACTGATTTCTGTTTTAATATATTTGATAGCAAAGCTGAATTAAGGCAGCCATATCACCAGTCTTCAGTGTCACATGATCCTTCAGAAATCATTCTAATATGCTGATTTGGTGTTTAAAAAATTTGTTGAAAACTGTTGTGCTGCGTAATGTTTTGGTGGAATTTAAAATTTGCCTATTTATTTAGATTGGATGTGTGTTTAGTTTGTATAATACAAATGTTTGTCACTGGGTCAGATACAAATTCATATACACATAATGGCTTCACCTAAACATTACCTAGGTTTTAGATTCAGTTGATCAGTAGCACCTAATTAGCATATGCCAAACCTCAGTTCCCCAACTGTCAGTTCTTTAATGAGATACTCAATACATCAAGGCATGTTTACATTTTAAGGAGTTAATCAATGCTCTATATTTAGAACTGTAAAACTACATGATGATTTATTGATCCTTCTCCTGAAACCGCACACAGTTAATTTAGTAGCGGGAACGCCTTGAAACCAACATAATATTTGGCCAGGGTCAAATCAATATTCGGGTACAATATGACAATCCTTTTTTCAAAAGGTATAGGTATAAGTAGAACACTTAGAATTCAAAGACAAAGTCCCTGGTCATTCCTCTTTAATGAAAACATGAGCTGTATTTTTTTTTATTTCTTTAACTAACAATTGTTTCATTCATACAACAAAACAGTGAGCCTTGGATATTCCAAGGAACGCTTTGCTTTATGTGCTCAATATTCTCAATATTCACAGCTGTTAATAACCCCTTGAAAGGTGGAATAATTGCAAATCACTTTGAACACAACATGAGACACAAATAGCTGCCACAACAATAAGACAGTGACCATGACAACCGGACTGAAGAGAGGACATCTCCTCTATCTGATAGTGAAACATTGGAGATGAGAAAAACAAGAGGGCCTATTTCAGCACAATGAGCTGTGAGACCAAGATAGTTAACAGGACAATGGGTACCCAAAAGGGCTTATTTGCTAGTTGTAATCATTACTCTGGCAGTCCATAAAATTCTTTGAAGTTTATGTTTGATAGATCGGTCTCCAGAAAGTACCAGAATGTTCCCAATGATGATTCTGGAGATACTAGACCTACTAGATTTAAAGGGATCCCTTGTGAAAAAGAAGTACATTTTAGCATACTTTTAAGAAGAGAACTTATTACGGAAATAATGTACTTTACAAGAATATGCTTACTGAATGTATTGCTTAGTTAATTATGTATATTAAAATGCAAGAGTGCTTTTTTTGACCCACTTAAGAACTTTTTATGTACAACCCGAAGTCCGGAAATGTTTAATGTTTTTTTTAAATTTGGATAAAATGAAAATTTAAAAGAATTTCAAATCACATGAGCCAATATTTTATTTACA
>SCHK01061524.1:5535-17329 GCA_004124795.1 Poropuntius huangchuchieni
GTGGTCTTTGATTGGTTTTGTTGTTTGATTTAATTACTATAGAGCATGTATGCATTTTCTGCTTCTGTTAATGGCCATAGCATGTTTGTTAGATTGTGTGCTGATTATGACGTAGATTAAGAATAGATTACAATGTTCATGCATGCAAGCATTTCAGAATTCCCTGACACTGTGCTTTTATTTAATCTCATGCTGCATGTTAAATTATATTATATTTTAAATTGTTCCCAATTTGTGTTCATTTTCTATGCTGAAATCTGGAAAAGTTCTCAGTCTCACATAATGATGTACTAATAAAATGATGTGATGACATAATAATTATCACATAATACAATAAAAAATGTTTTTATAAACACTTTTTGTGATAAATGTTTCTATATGTAGTTCAACTACACACCTACTTTTTATATTTCTAATCATTTTAAAACATTTACCTCAAGACAAAGTTTAAAATAAGTAGGCTAATGAAGCTCATTGTGTTACATATACAGTCTCAGTTGTGAGATATAAAGTTACATTATAGAAATAAAATAAAGTTGCAATTACAGTGAAAACATGCAACTGTGAGATATAAACTAATAAATGAGAGATGTAAACTCATAATTACGTAAAATAAAGTCGCAGCTGTCCATGACAAATCAAAGGAAAAAGTCATGACTTTATTGTAGTAAGGTTACTTAACCATGCAATGATTTATAACTACTATAATATTTTGTGATTTTTTACAGTAAAGAATTTAACAGGGCATAATGACAGAAGATTCTGCTGAGTTGGATTTCTCTGGAGCTTTGCTGAGACTAGGAGAACATGACCCAAACACAGCTGCCGCAAAGGCTAAAGAGCAATTGGACAATCTTGACAGTGTGACTCTGAATATCGCAGTGACTGGGGAAACAGGAACCGGAAAGTCTGCCTTCATCAATGCGTTTCGAGGTCTGAATGATGATGATGACAATTCTGCACCAACAGGAATAACCGAAACAACAAAGGTAGCTACCATGTACACCCATCCCACAAAGACAAACGTCAGACTGTGGGACCTGCCGGGGACTGGTATGCCTAATTTCAAAGCTAACAAATTCCTCAAGGAAGTGAAATTTGAGACGTATGATTTATTTATCATCATTTCCTCAGTGAGGTTCAAGGAAAATGATGTATTTTTGGCCAAAGAGATTCAAAAAAAGCAGAAGAGGTTTTATTTTGTCCGAACCAAGATTGATAATGACATTCGGTCAGTGGCGAAGACGAGAAAATTTGATGAGCAGCAGGTACTTTGCACGATTAGAGAAGACTGCCACAGAAATTTGAAGGAGCTAGGAAACCCCAAGGTGTTCCTCATATCCTCTTATGACTTGGGAAAATATGACTTCCAAGACCTGGTAAATAACCTAGAGTCAGACCTTTCAGAATACAAGAGATTTGCTCTGGTCCAGTCTTTGCCTGTGTGCTCTCTAGCTATGCTAGAGAAGAAAAAAGAGGTTATGGAGAAGTATATTTGGCTTGCAGCACTGGGCTCAAGTCTGGGTGCCATTATCCCATTGCCTTTAGTATCTCTGGCCATTGACAAGATGGTTTTGATAACCTATCTTGTAAGTTGTCATAACGCTTTGGGTTTGACTGAGCAATCACTCACTGAACTGTCAGAGAGAATGAACAAGCCTGTCTCAGAGCTGAAATCAGCTATAAAGTCTCCTTTAGCATTAGCAGTGGTAGACAAAATGCCAATTAGGCCTTGTACAGCTGGAACAAAACCAGTGAAAAGATTAGAGGATATGCTTGATGCTAAATTTCTTGCAACCAGTTTTATGAATGCGGCTGGGGCCTTTAAATCAACACACAATATCTTGCATGGGGCACTAAATGACATGATAAATGACATGAGACAGGTCCTTCGAGCTGCAGGTGTGGATGAATAAAATCAAGCTGGTATAGCATTTACCAAAAAAGATTATTGGCCATGGCATTGGGTAACTTGCACTTGCGGTTAAATGCTTGGAAAGAAAATTTTATACTGAATACTGTCCAGTTACGTTCTTCATATTTTGTAATAGTTAAATGGAATACTTAGAATGACATGCATTTAAACAAAATCGGTGAAATGTGTGACTTTGTACGGTTTAAAGATATGTGGGAATCTGGTGATTTGTGCAAATTTTCTGTCAACTCATTTTATTATACAGTTGTGTAAATGAGCACTAATAACCTCATTGAATTGTTTAACTTGTTTTACAGTGTATACAAGGCCAAGGGTTAGAATCTCTTGACAGTGGCAGGTGTTACCTTTTAAGGATTTACTATGTATTACTACATCCTGGCTTGAAGGGGTTTGCATTTATTATTGAAAATGTGTGTATTTATGTACTATAAACAGGGACAGAGTCTGAATTTAATTTTAAAAAGTTTCTTGTCATTATTTCCATTATAAAATATATATTATAATTGTCAGCCAAGCATGACTTTTTGTTTCATTGTGTTACCTTATGCTTACACAAATGTAGGATATATTGTTAGCGGTATTGGTTTAGTATTAGAAAGCAGATGGGTGTGTGAATACATGAGGTCTTAGTAGGAAAGAAAAACCAACCATTTCTTTACATGTTTATTTTTAGACCTTTCATCAGGTTTATGACGCATTTACACATGATGGTTTTTGAAATTTTGTAAGGTGTGAATAAGCTGTCAAATTGGGTGTCACAATAATAGATTAGTCCAGTTCGTATCACTGACACCTGGCATAGAGTCACAAAGTATTTGTTTGTGTTGTTACCATAACAACATGACACATATAGAAGTTGACCTGGAAAGTACACAGGAACAAACTACCAACAAATCAATTAACATAGTTTCACTACAACTATTTCTATGATTTTCAGGTACACTAAAAAATATTGTTACAGTATAACCTACAGTCCATTACAAGCTTTTTTTTATGGTTTGCACAACAAGAAAGCAAGCATGCTGTATTTTTCGTAAACATTTTATTAAACAAGAAATAGTCTTAACTGTGAAATAATATGAGAATCTGCAGTTATTACAAACATATATTAAAATAGTATTGACATCAACAGTTCACATATTTTTACTGCAGGCCAAATTCTACAAAAACATTTATGTTTCCCAACTGTGTATCTTTTATTCTTTTGCAATAATTAGGACAAAGCAATTGCAGCAAAATGTGGTGCCTTTTCTTATGTTTCAAAGACATCTGATCTGTCACAGACAGAAAAAAAATACAGAATTATACAGTATATTAAACAGTTAAAGATTATTTAATTCTGTTAATGTATTATATTGCACACCAGTCACAAACAGCAGCTTGAATATTTAACTGTAAATTAAACAGAAATCAAGTCAGTTTAAAACAGTTTAATGCTGCATCATATCTTACATTTCTATGTTATTTATGTTCCTTTACTGTTCTTGCTATATAATATGCAAAAGCACTTGTCCTGACAGTGTTGAGGTCACTGGAGAGTGCACTTTCCAAACCTACAAAGTCAAATGCACATCTGTCAAGACTGTTGATGAGAAACATCTGCTGTTGAGACAGTTTCGCCATCTGAAACTCCTGGGTAAATTGCGCCCGAAGCCCATCAAGTATCTCAGTCTCATCACAGTACAACTCACTTTGAGTCTGTAGATGATGGTCTGCTTTGGTCTGGACCAAGAGGTAATGCTTCCTTAATTCTTCAACTGCTTTGGCTAGTTTTAAATGCCGTGCTTTCTGCCAGTCTGATACAATGATGATATAGAAGTCATAACAATTCAAGTCTTGTTTCATCTCATACATCGAGTAATCCATGACTGACTCTACGCCGGATATGTCCCAGAACCGGACATCTGGGTATCCCAGACTCATTGCTGGGTTGCTGATGGATTTTGAAGCTGCATCAGACTCTTCATTCTTCAGCCCAATTAAGGCATTTACCAAAGTGGACGCTCCAGAGCCAGTCTCACCCAAAACTGCAACATCTAGCTGAAAGTGACTCAAAGCCTCCAGAACAACGCTGACTTTCGCAGCTCCAAAGCCTGTGCGCTTATACATATTCTGCAATGCTGTGATGTCCTCTGTTTCAAGTTTCCCAGTCTGCTGGATGTGATTCGTAGCATACCTAAAGTAATACAAAAGAGAAATTACATGAACGATATTCAAAATTTTTATTGTTCACACTATTTTATTCAGAAATACATTCAATATATCAGTCATACTGTACATGCAATGAACTCATCTATGATGACAATGTTTTAATTTCTGAATTAAAATTAATTGTGATTTTTAATTTGGGGTATTACATAAAATATGTCAGGGCAAAAAAAAGAACTTTTATCTGAAACAGAACAGGAAATGATATCATAGGGGGTAGACCCTTGTGACAATGTGTCAAGGTCAGTAAGTCAATGAAATAGCAAATAAATTGACATTGTTTTATTATAGGAGTACATTTTGCAAGAAAATTCTATACTATCCTATAATACATCAGATTTCTACTGCAAACTTTCACATCATTTAATGTTTCCCTAAAAATGACAAAAGTTTTTAAACACTGTATGAAACAAACATAGTTACAGTACAATTTACAACCATGTAATTACAATATATATACTCACCTTGCCTTTATCCATCCTCCATGTAACATCTTGTCCAGAAAATCTGAAAACACCTCTGCTCTAAGTTGAGAAACCTCATCCTTAAAAGTGTCCATTAACTTCTGCATCTCAAAATTTTCTGTGTCATGGGATGACACCAGAAACACATGGGGGTCCAGTTTCTTCTCCTTCAGATATTTCTCACAGTCTTGTCTCATTTTATCCAATGTATGTATTTTAGAGAATTTGCTTTTCTTTCTACGCACATCATTATCAATTTTTGTTCTAATGAAATAAAATGGCTTCTTTCGTTGCTCAATTTCATCAATCAACAGCATGTTGTTTTCTCTGACTCTCTCTGATATCACAACCAAGAACATGTCGTATAGGTCAAAGTTCATTGTCTTTACATAACTCTTGGATGCAAAGGAAGGGGTGCCCATCCCTGGAAGATCCCACAGTCTGACGTGTGGGAGATTTGGATGGTGATACATGGTTGCTTGCATTGTGGTTTCCACAGCTCCAGTTGGAGCAGCCCCTGTGTCATCAGGATTCAATCCGAGGATCGCATTGATAAGAGAAGACTTTCCTGAGCCAGACTCTCCAGTCACAGCAATGTCTATCTTAAAATGGTCAAAAATCTCCAAAAGAGCCATAAGCCGGTGGGGAATATCTTCAGGGCTTTCAGAGGCAAGCACATCCTTGATTTTGTGGAAATGATCCTCTTGTATTTTAGCTGGCATGTACAATCTATTAAAAAATATGACATTCTGTCAACATTTTATGCTGTAACATTTTTAAAGAACATTATTCCATCATCCCACATTTGGAGTGCTTGGATTCTTTGTTAGAGGTCCAATGAACTACACTGTAAAAATTTCAAGTTGCCTAAAATATGACCCTATTGTGTCTTATTGATGACGAATGAATCTGAGAAAGCTGAAATGGTGCCTCAAGTATTGTNGTAGTTAGAGGTCCAATGAACTACACTGTAAAAATGTCAAGTTGCCTAAAATATGACCTGGTGTGTCTTGTTGATGAGGAATGAATCTGAGAAAGCTGAAATGGTGCCTCAAGTATTGTTTACACTGTTCACAAATACCGCGTTTTTCGTTCCACTGCGATTTAATATTTTTCGATAGGCTAATTTGAGCTAACATTTAGCCTGCTAAGACACAGTCGACCTATGCCTCGCTTCTAGCTGCTTTTTAACACTTTTTAAGACGTCGTGTCAAGTTATAAGACGTTAAAGCACAAAACCGCGTTCATTTGTAAACGGCCCAAGTTAATTATGTAGAAATGACCGCAATGTTACTGAATTTTGATAGGAAGTGTGCACTTGTCAACTAGACGGTCTTATAAGTGAAACGTAATAAAATAACATCGCATACATAAATGTTTAAGAGTTGTCGTGTTTTTGAAAATATTGACAAATAAATCCACTCACCCAGTGTCCATTGCGCAGCCGTTTATTGGTTTCAGTTTCCACGAAATCCAAGGAAATCGAAAATAGCAGGCTAACCTATGCGATGTGCACAAAACACATTAACAAAATAAACACACTGTCATAATCGGGCTTTGTTTAGAGATTGCTTTTAAAAACTGTCAGCCTTACGAACACGACCCCGTCTCTTCACGCCAAATAACAAACGTAAACACCCGCGATTTCATATAAAGTAAAAGCAGGAGGGAGGAGGGAGTGACGTTCCGAAAGCTAATCTGAAGACGTGTATCATGGGCCACTGACTCTACAGCATTGGCCCAAAGTCAGAGTTGGGGAAAAAATAATTTTCCCCCCCAAAAAAATAAACAAGGTATGTATGCAAATTGTATCCAAGGTGCACATTTCTAGTGTGCAGTTAATTCTCGTATTGGAATATGTCCTCTCCCCAAATTTGTCACTACCTAAACACAGTAATAATAATTTAATTAGAAGGGTTATATTGGCCTATTAATATTTTGCTTACATCTACATTGTAAATGTATATATTTTTGCTATTTTATTTATTTATTTATTTTTTTCAGAGGTAAATCAACAACAATTACATACCTAAATGTTTTGGTAGTGACTGTTTCGGTAGTGACAATTTTAGATACTTTTGAACCTAGCTCAAAGATGCTAATCAGCACATGGTTAGCTAGCACAGTTCTGAACAGTGGTAAACAAAAACCAAATGTTGTGGAATAACTCCCAAAAAAAGTGTGCTTAATTGCAGAAAAAAGGTGTTCGATAAACGTTCCTTAAAGTTACACAGATTTTCCAGACTTTTGAACACATACCTCAAAATGATGGGACCTATCTACTCACACCTTGTTGCTATGAGAGAGGACACAGGAATATCTCCTATTCATAAACTTAGGTGTAAGCAATCTCGGCCAATGGACTAATACATACACTGTTTTGGGGACACATTTTTTACATAAAATTTTGAAACTTCACTTTTTTAAAGAATTAGAACCTTTTAAAAATAACAAATGAAAAACATTAAAAATATTTCAATGTCATCTTCATAAGCTGAAATTTAGGGGTGATGGTTTGGGACAGCCACCTCCCAATTGAATGTACCCAATAAATGAGAATTTTGTATAAGCTTACTGATATTTTAAATATTATTGTGGGTTTCAATAGATAATAAAAGGATCTTAGCAAACATCTAAGATTTGAATACCTAAAAGTTTTTATTATTATTTTTTTAAAGTTTAAACTTATTATTATTTTGTGTTTAGTTATACTACTGAATCCAGGTCATTGGTTGTAAATATGGGCCTGTTTTCAGTTTTTGTACCTTTGTAGTAACTGTGACAAATCATGTGAAACTCATTATAAAAGAATGAAAGAAACAAGAAGAATGCATTCAGGTGAATTCCAAACACTTCTAAACAAACAGAAGTACAGTAGGCTACTACATTATTTGAACACAAATGGAGTTCTGTCTCAATCCAGCAGAGGGCAGCATAGACGATCCACAGATCGTTAATGAGAAAGGCAAAACAGCATGGAGCAATCAGTTGTTATAATTCTCATTTACAGCCAACCTTGGAAAAACATTGCTTTATTGGACAGATCTCTGCAAGGCTTTCTAGGTAGTAAAAAGAATACATATCAATAAATGTTTGTTTACATTCTTTTACTAAATATGAAACTGAATTTGCAAACTATTATGTACTGTAGTGTGAAACTTTGTTTGGGGATTTTGGTGTGAACTGAAAATATTTAATATCCACATTTTCACAGTTTGATCTTATTTAGAAAAAGCTAAACAACCTATATATTGTGATATAAAAGAAAAAAGTCAGTTGTTTGTTTTATTTAAACATTTTTTTATTCATTGTGGTCTGTCAAAACAGAGTGCTTGTTCTTTAAAAATTTAGTAGGCATGAGGTAGAATTTAAAATGTATTAAACAGGTGTGAGCAGTAAGATGCTTGTTTTCTACTGTCAATGCAAAGGTCAATGGAGCTAACATTCCTACATGCATGTATGTTCTGAATCTGGTGACTGTTGATTCCTTTGAATCATTTTGGTTGTCCAGTGTTTTAACTTTCAAAAGATTGCTTTGTCTAGCCAATCTACTTTTCAGTCTTAAGTCTGAGGAGATATTCCCTGTCAGGATGAAGTGTTTCCATCTATCTCCCCATGAATGTGACTTCCTGAGGGAGACGCTGAATCCGCCACACCTCTGTCGTGCTCTTCCCCTTCCTTGTCCCTTCTTTTCTCTTTCCTCTTCCTTTTTACACTTTCTAAAGGCCCTTCCCAGGACACCCCACCTACACAGACAGGAAATTATGTTTCATCAGATGTGTCATTTCAAATCCTGAGACCAGATGTCTGTACAACAGCAGAAAAAGTAATGTTTGGTTGTCTCAAGTGTTCAGTAGAACGCTTCACAAATATTCTAAAGATAATTAATGACAAAAAAAATATCACAGTTATGATAAGCATACAAGAGGTGAATAAAAGTTAGTTATGATACTCACTGTTTCTGACATTAGGCAAAGAGGAGGGATGGAAGTCTTCCAAAAGTTCCTCACTTCTGAATCCAGTTAAGAAGCAGTAAAAGGATAACAGAAACAGACATTATTCTGCAAACTTATTTGACTTATTAAACATTTCACTATAACTACAGTAACCCCAACATGTATTTGGACACTTAATACATTGTTAAAATGTGAGAAATGTAACTAATTTAGGTGAAAACTATCAAACCAAGAAAGCAACTAGCATGGAAGCTAACTTTTCTAAACTATTCATGCAAATAATTTTAACCACTTAATGTCAAGGTTATTTTTAGTGAATGCATGATGTCAGTTACCATAAAGATCAAACAGGTGTCCTAGCACCGAGGATCTAATGCAAATGTAGTCATGCATTATTGCCAAATACTCATAAGGAGAATCTTACCCATGTGTAACTATGTTGTAAAAAATAATCCTTATTCACAACATTTCTTACCTATCTGAGGACGTTTGTTTTAGCATGTTTTCTGACCAGGAACCGTGTTTGACTTTCTGCGGAGAGAGAATGATAACTGATTCTTATGATTACAGTTACACTAATTTACTTACTTACCACTGAGGACTATGAACTTAACAAAAGTAACAGTATTCATTTCATAATTAGGTTACCAACCACAAAATGATTTAAAAACAACACAGATAAATAGACAGATGAATCTATAAAGCTAGACTGGCTGACCTGTGTGCCTATGCTCAAGGATCTGGAGGGCGGTTTGGGAGATGGACACGGGGAAAGTGAATGTCTTTTGGGAGGAAGGGGAGGAGGTGACAGACTGGAACGGGGAACTTGATACTCCTCCAGTGATATCTGAAATAGTGAGAGAGGAATGAGATTAAACCACCATTAAAGTCAGAGCGAACTGAATAATTGCAGACTCAAACCTACAATTATATTCACATGTATTGCATAAGAAGACATTTTTCATAGCAAAGCAACTTGCGGTATGATAGAGAATACAAAAATACAATGACAATGCAAAAAACAGCAGACAATATTGTAGACAATTATGCTTAATAAATCGAGAAAGTCAAAAATTGTGATTATGAATACAATACAATTTATCGTACAGCCCTGTCTGAACTGAACCGACATAGAACTGACTTGAGCTAAATAATGACACATGTTACAGCTGCTTGGCAGAATTTGAATAGTGTCCATAACTGATTCTGTTTATCACTGTGAAGCTGATTTGACACAAGCAGTACTGTATAAAAAGCTGTTTAAATGAATAAAATAAAATCTGAAAATAAATGAATACATTAATAAAAAATAAAAATAATAATAATAATAATAATAACAAATTAAATAAAAAATAAAATGTTATCTTAGCATTTTGCTAAAAGTAAATTTAGGCATCACAAAAATGGATATTAATTTTGAGATTTGCTATATATTACATGTAACATTGATTTATAGATGGAGTTTAAGTGAGCTTTAGATGGTGAGCAAAAGTAAACTATGTTAAACTGCAAGTGAGCATTCACAATTAAATATCTGTAAACAAATTTCTAAATATCTAATATTGGCTGATAACTGATATAGAACAGATTATGTAATCCCCAATAATCTAGCCATTACACTGCTGTATAATTTTATAAATTGGTTACCTGTTTGTTGGTTTAATGTAAATGTAAATGACAGTGTGAAGTCTTGACATTTTATGTGAATGGGGACGATTATATAAAAATACAAGCAATGGAAACTAAGTTAAAGAACTCTAAACACACAAGAGTAAACATATAAAAGTAAAATCTCATAAAATCATTATTACATACTCTCACCTTTTTCATACAAGCCAGTTTTTTCATCACCAGCTCCACATCCTCATGATCGTCCTCCTCATCTTCATCTTCCTCCTCTTCCTCCTTCCCCCCTGCCCTCCTGTCTCTCGCTGGGAGGTAAGGCTCAATGAGGATGGACTCTGTGCCTCTGATGTCACAGCGGCAGTAGGGGCACGTGTGCCCGTCTGACTTCTGCACATCAGAGAGAGTGACAACTTTTTTAGAACACAAATTCACATCCTTATTATACTCCCAAGGGCATCTGTCTCTTGCACATCACACCACATGAAAAACTTGCTTATCTCTTGACATCTTACGAGAGTTGTACTAGTCTTTGAATGTGTTACATTGTAAGATGTAGAGTTGCAGAAATGCATCACGTCCTTTCATTTTCTAGGGTAAATGTTATCTTAGCATGCAATGAAGTGTGACTTCAGAGAAGTGGAAAATCAGTCACACTGCACACATATGCTTGATCAAACACAGGCAGGAAGCTTGAGCCAAAATGTCAGGTCATGTTGCATGACACTGTGGCAAACACTATATTTCATGCGGAACTGCTTTCTGAATGACTTTGCTTTATGCAAGCATTGAATTATCAGTGTGCATTAATGATTTATTTCCAGTAAAATAATTGTATTCTAATGAGTTCTATTCATGATGTTTATGTATATGCAACAAAACTTGGAAAACACAATCCTGTAAGCATGTGTAGCTGTTCTGAATGTGGGTTTTTGGGTGTAACTTGACCATAATTGCTTGTGAATGTGAATGCAAGTGTGAATGGAAGATGAAGGTAGAGGTCTGAGTACAATAAGAAAATGATATACCTGCCAGCCAGTCAGGCAGGGCTGACACAGCAGATGCCCGCAGGGCTGAATGCGAGTGTCCTTGTCTCGTTCTGTGCAGATTTTGCAGAGCTGAAATGTGCTGCCAATCTCACAGTATAATTCATACTGCTCCTGAAGAGACAAATTCAACACATAAAGGAGAAAGGAAAAAAGTGCATCTTGCATTAGAAAACGAAAAAAAAAAAAAGCACAAAAAAAGAGTATATTTCAAACTCTTATTTAGCAGCTTTTAAGATACATATGCAAAAAAAAAAAAAGAAAGAGTAACGCATATAGGATAGTGTAATGTGTACATGAACAATGAAAAATATAGGCAATAACTGTAGTATAATACAACAGTACTTATTATTATCATTTACATTTTCTTGTAACGTGATCTAAAAAATTAAAAAAAAAATCTGAGCATTGTAGTGCTATTTTAGTATTATTCACATACAGTACACACATACAGTATATATTTTGAAAATATTCATTTATATTCATATAAGTTATATTATATTTAAAATATTTAACATAGAAACATAACATATTTTTCTGAAATATATACATGCATGTGTG
>SCHK01061528.1:0-11100 GCA_004124795.1 Poropuntius huangchuchieni
TTATTTTTCTCCTTAGCCCAGGTAAGATGCTTCTGTCATTGCTTCTGTTACAGAAGTGGCTTGGTAGCCCTTTTTCTGAAGACGTCTGAGTGTGGTGACTCTTCATCACTGACTCCAGCTTCGGTCCACTCCTTGTGAAACTCTCCCAAGTGTTTGAATCGGCTTTGCTCGACCGTATTGTCAAGCTTGCGGTCATCCCTGTTGCTTGTAAACCTGTTCTTACCCAATTTCTTCCTTCCAGTCAACTTTGAATTTAATATGCTTTGATACAGCACTCTGTAAACAGCCACTCCTTTCAGTAATGACTGTGACTTACCCTCTTTGTGCCCTACTGTGGTTTCAAAGAACAAGAGATACCCGTAACTTATATTGTAGGGATGGTCATTTAATGAATTCAAATATAAATATTGGATGTCCATCATCTAGCCCTAAACGCAGCCTCTCTCTATCCCGAGGCCATCAGACCATCCTTCCTGTTTAGCCCTGTAGATAAAAACAAGATAGTGAAGGACATACTGTACATGCAGTTGTTCAATTGGTTATACTGTGTATAACCTTCTTAAATAATAAAAAAAAAAAAATTCACAACCCATGTTTTTCCCCTTTTTTAGTGTTTTAATGATCTCGGCTGTCTATACCTATTGTGCTGTTCTGATTCATTCATGCCTCTTTTACATGCTTAGACGTTGACACTATTAAAATTGGACTATTCAGTGTGAAATAAAGTGCTTGTGAATAGCCTAACGGATCTATATGTCATGTGACTGCTGTATGAATGTCTCCATGATTACATTTCTTCAGTTTAGTGACAGCCATTCAACTAGTCAAAAGCTGTATTATAAGTTTGCATTATCTTTTCATCTTGAAGGATGAGTTTGATCTTTAAAGAAATCTCTGCTCGTGGCTCTGATGATAACAAGATGACCCCAGAATCATCCTCTCCGCATACATAGCTATCAGCCTTCTGTTAGCATTCAGTTTAATTGCTCCTCAAAAACCACAACTCACTCCAGCACTCGGGCTGACTGCCACTGACCTTGAACTCCTGCTCTGATGGAAGGCTAGGTTGAAAATGAACCGCCTGAGGACATCTGAAGAGCAACAGACCATAATTTGCACGATGATTCTGTGTCCAGGTTTAGAGATGAAATCTTCCTTGCTCATCTGGACTATTGTTGACTCTGGTTTAAAGGTGAAGCATGTCATTTCTTTGATATTCAAATACTTTCTTGCAAATAAATAGCAGAAATAGCTATTAGTAATCATTGGAAGATTAATTTCTCCTGAAAGTGTAAACACTCTGGCTCTGTACTGCTATCGATTGAAGCAAAGCACAGACAAAGAAAATAAGAAATGGAAATTAAGTTTAAACTAAGAAATGTGGTTACAGTGTGTTATATAAAGATATATAGGTGAGGTCGCGATTGTAAGTCACGATTTATCATCTCATAGAGAAATAGTCGCAATTGTGAGATATAAAGTCATACTGGGAGATATAAAGTAACATTGGGAGATCAAAAAATAAATAATAAAAAGCCCTATTTTATTTAATTTTATATTTTATTTTAATTAATTTATTTTTTATGTATTTTTTTATTTTATTTAAATATTTAATTCTGAGGTAGAAAGCCCTATTTTATTTCATTTCATTTCATTTCTAATGATCTGAGCTGTAAATGAATGAATCTTGACCTGTCAGAACCATTTGGTTTCTCTGAGCAGCCCTATTTAATTATTTATTTGTTTATTATTATTTTGGCCCAATGACCTGAGCCGTAAATGAGTCATGCATCAAACTACACCCACCTTCTCAAATCACGGCCAAGTAGTTTGCACCCACACTAACTGGCCTGTAATATTCCTGACCTCATTCCTCCTCTCGTTCCCCAATAATTCTCTTCCCTCCTCTCTACTGTCCCTTTCAATAAAGAAACATTGGCAGAAAATGGCCACATTTCTAGTGCCACTATGAGAACTTCCTCTGTCCACTGTCATTGTGTCAAGGTCTGCTGTAATACGACTGTCCCTTTATACAATCTCTGTGTGTCTGATGCAATTACGCGCAATTCAATGTTCGGTCCAGAAATAACTGCATTTTTATAATGGCCACAAAAAATAACTGGAAGCCGAGGTCTGACTTTTCAAAAAGTGAGGCTAATATTTAGTGTCCTGACCAAATGCCAGTACAACTGGAGTATTTTTAATGCACTTGAACCCAATTATCTCCTGTCACTTGTCAAGTGTCGACACGGACGCCCCACCTACCACACAACATCGTCAGCGTTCGTCAGTCAAGGGGTTAATTGAATTCATTTTCAGAGCATGTACCGACAAAACCTACCCATCCGTAATTAAGCGCATGCTGATTCATGCAAGACAGACAATGATTGCCACAAAACCAATGACTGTGACCAGAATCGGATACTCATCACATACGATTTTTGCAGGAGGCGAACAGCTGCAAGCTGTAAAGGTCAATTGGCACTCTTGTCGTTGCTCACATGCGTTTGATGGGGAACTAGACCAAAAAAGGAGGGAAACAATAACAGAAAGGGAGGGAGAAACAGAGAGGGTGTCAAGTGAGCTTATATTGTCATTTTCTCAGGAGCGGTGTTCACCGACAGCTGAGCCTCTCTCATTAGAACGTGACTTTTTTTTAACACTACAAGTCTTTTCGGTCTCACTGTACAAAAAGCCTGGCTTGCAGTTGCAGGAGCTTCTGGGGAGGTTCTTCTTTTTTATCAGAGAGGAGGTGGTGGGACTGTTAATTCTGCCACGAGATTAGATTTTGATGATGGATTCTCATAGCTTCGTGTTGGTTAAGCAGACATGATGAATATGACTGCCGTGCACCTTGGACTCCCAACACCTCGGACTGAAGTAAGTTTTAATTGCATCTAAATGTGGCAAGGCTGACTGATTATTAATGATCTAATATATTTTAATGAAGGGATAATTGCGGTTAAACCCTGACAGTAACAACCCGCCTTCTCCTCTTCTCATTCTCAAAGCTGCAGGGAAGAAGAAGAAACTTCTCAAGAGGATTCTCCCTCACAGCAGCTTTTTCTCGCTGAATCTGAATGAGCGTCATTCACAAAGTTCCACACATCCGCCACCACAGCAATCAGGAGTAGCGTCACTGAAACTAATCAGTCTGCTAGTGAGCTGGAAGCGCTGCATTTCTCAAGCATGTAGTTGTCAGTTGCGAAACAATGCTGTTTTATAAGTAGCGAGGTGTGTTGTGAGATGCTGCAACATTATTGCCAATATTTCAGAAATAAGAACTTGTATGTACAGTATTCTATGATGTTTAGAAGTAGAACAAGCAATGATAGATACAAACATTTGTGTATGTGTGTGTTTTATACAGAATTTTTTTCTCTCACTTGTTTAAAACTCTTATATGGGGTTGGTTAGATGCTTTTTAATTTTTTTATTTTTTGAAGACTTTTCTTAAGTTCACTAAACCTATTTTTTTTAAGTTATAAAATAGTGTAATTGTTTTCTATTTTAAAAATTATAAATACTCATTACTCCAGTCTTCAGTGTCACATGATTCTTCAGAAATCATTCCAATATTGGTGCACAAGAAACATTTCTTATTATTCTCAATGTTAAAAACAGTTATGCTGTTCAATATTTCTGTGGAAACTCTGAAACTGATTTTTTTTTCAAGAATCTCTGATGAATGGAAAAAGCATTTATTTAAAAATAGCATTTATTAGAATTTTTTTGTAACATTATACATATCTTTTACTGTCATTTTAAATGTATTACACTGCTTGACTAATTTGATTACATATTTTGCTACAAATAAGTGCAGTATTCTCAACATTTTACCATGTTTAAATCCGTTTAGATGTTTCCTCCTAAAATAAGTGCAGAAAATGCAATAAAAGCCCACAGATTCCATCTGGGCCCAGCGATAAGTAATTGCAACTTGGACGAGGTCTAAGTAGAACTGATGTAAGCTTTGAGAAGAGTTTTTTTGGACGACGGATACTTATTCAAAGTGACAAAACACTGGGATGGCTCATATGCAAATAGGGATTCTGATGTGGAATATAAGAGCAGTGTGGATCCTCGGTTTGAGGGGATAAAATTGGCATCCTGATTAGTGGTGTGGAACTGGGATAAGCGCTGGAGAATAGAGCAATATTCCTCTCCTCGGATGACACAATGCCAGTGTTCCATGCTCGATGTTCGCTTAGCATGGCGTTCGAAACTGGCTGCCAGCCTAATTAGCAGAGAACTAATTTATTCCCAATAGTATTAATTTATGAAAAAGAGAGTATGCTCATGCAAAAGTCCTGAGTGCAATTCAAAGTACTATCACCATTCATGCATCAAGCCCAGCTTTTAGTCCCCGAAGAAATTTACCAAAATAGAACAAAAAACTACATTATTGCTTTAGTTAATATTGGACACAGATTTATAAAGAGGGTTCTCTAGGGACTTGTTAATTAATAGGTTTTAACATTCTCATCTATACGCAAGCCTGTTGTCATGTTATGTCATGTAATTGCATGTTGCACAACAATTTCCCGCACAGGTCAGAAACAAATGTTTTTGTGCAGCTAAACAGTCATAATATTTTCACTGTGAAGTGTTGTCATCTGTGTGCAATTAAGACCTTTAATGACGATGCAGAAGTCAACACAAATGATTCAAAAGTTTTAACAGGAAGTCTCTTAAGGTTGTTGTGCCAGACAGTAGTTCTAATTACATTGTTTGACTTGATTTTGTTTTTGGTTTTTAGTTCTGGGGAAAAAGCAGGCATAAGAAATAACCTCTTGCATCTAATTGTAACATATTGTCACTGATTCTTGTGTTATCTTCCCATTTGATGTTATTGAAATGAGGAAATCCATTGTTAAAATCATGTTCGTTTGAACCCTATTTACTTTCTTAATGCACATTCCTTGTCTTGTTGTAAATGATTTATCAGTGAATGGTATTCTGAAGACAAAAGTATTTTGATTAATCTTTAATCAAAAATTGAATGACTTGCTCTTCACTGAAACAACCTTACCTTTTTGCTGCTCACTTCCCATTTGGCAAAAAATCTAGCCAAGCTATATGCTATTATGTTGTAAACAGTGAATCTCAATAAAATACGTTTTAAAAATTGATAATATGTTTAGTTTCAGCCTTCACATACCAAAATATTTTTCAAAATGTATTACAGGGGCACGTTTTGTGTTATAGCCAACAAATAAAATCTTTCTTCTTAAAATATGTTTTTAAATGGTATAAAAATGTTTATTTTTAAAATATATATCTAAAAATACACAAATATATATTGTTAGAAAATATATTTGTGTGAATCTGGTTTTTTTTGGCCCTATTTTAAAATATGTTTAAAGTTCTATTTTTTGCCAAATGGGTCAGGCCATTTATTTATAATTATATTAATTATTATTAAATTTTTTGACTCCGTTCTGGAATGTACTGCAACACACACTTTGCATGATCCAGTCTATTTATAATAAATAAACTATATAAAAAAATTAAATAAAGCTTCGTAGAATATCCTGTTTCATCCATAAATTTACTAGATTAAACCTAAATGACTTGCATATTCAATTCATAGACTTCAGACATGTTACAGCTATATATTGCTGAAAACACATAAAGCTTTTACTCAATAACAGCTTGTTACCATGCAGTGAGTCAATATGATACACAGCTGTTATTAAAATGTGTACACATTGAGTGTGCTACCATATTGTGCAATGTACAGTACATTTATTAGCAATTTGGGACTGTTCTTCACCTCCTGCTGCAATGTTTCAGCCAGTCGTTTATCTGTTTTTTCTTTCCACTTGCATACACAATTGATTTCATTTCAGCAAACGTCTTTTCCTGTTCTCCCCATATTGCTGAAAATCGATTTGCAAATACACACTGTTGCTCGCCGTCACCTGTCTGACAGCGCGAGTGTGCGATAACCGCCATGACTAGTCTATCAAACCCTCATCCATTGGCAACATGTCAGCAGGAATTGGTTCAGTTTGGGAAACTCAGCCGTGAAATTCAGAATGACAAAATGCGGTGGGTCCGGGCTCGCATCATTGCCTGAATAAAGTCGTTGTGGATACTGAACTGTTGACCTCAGCTGTAAGAGATATTGTATTGCACAGAATGTAATCCACTCACAGCGTGGGTTCTCCACATGTTTGTCATTTGGAGTGGGGAAAACAAAGTGAACAAACCACTGTTTTTAGAAAGCTTTTCTCTAAATGGCTTGATTGCTAAAGCTTGTTCTTGTTATTTCATAAAACCTGCTTCAGCCTCTCTTTGTCTTTCTCTCATTCTCTAAAAAATGATGCTTATTTCAAAGCATTAGAGCTTTTTTTCTGTGTGTGAACACTTGAGAAAATGCTCATATTTTGTACCTTTCATTATTATTTATTTAATACAACTTTAATACCATTTTATTTAATATGTCACTACAAGTTTTATTGTTAGCGTGTATAAAAAGATTAACTCGCAATCTTTTGACTACATTGGTATGTTTCCCTTTTGCTTTTAAAGCATTTTTTGTAAAGTGCAACTAAAAAAACTTGTGTAAAAATGATCATGTCTATCAGTATGATTTCAGAATAAACTGCGAGTCTGGTTTTCCTTCCCTCTCTTATTGACTGTCCTCATCGAAAAATAAAAAACAATTTAAAAAATAAATGAAGTGCACTAGAAGACTGTCTACTAAAGACTTTGTACACTAGAAGACTTTGTCTACTACCTAAGTTTGCTTTTAGATCTTTAAAACTGTGAGAAGCATAGATTCAATCTGTGTCTGGTATAGGAAGTTTTAGACAGTGAAAATATGTGCTGTTATATGTGAGTATGGGAAATTGGACTGAGATGAGCATGCTGCAAATGATTGCCACTGTGGGTTTGAGATGGAGGAGCAGTTTGTATTGCACACAGTGAAGTGTGAATAGTCTGAATTACTGGACCGCAACTCTGTATTGCCTGTACTATTCCATTCATCTACTGAAGACATCCTAGATAACCATACAGATGATAAAATTTCAAGAAAAATGGTCAGATTCATTCTTTTGGGAAGATGTTATTGCATGGCCATAGCAACCATTATGAATGACATTTTCACTCATCCACAACTTTTTGTGGATATAATCAATTTCCATACTTTGGTGTATCAATATGTCACATCTATAATATATATTTTTTTTAATTTATATATTTATTTATTTCCTTGACCAGTTGGTTAAAAGGCATTTTGAAAATGACTCTGAAAAGTTCATGCTTTTTTAAAGTGTCCTAATACATTTTGGGGCCACTGAAAATGTCCAAACGATAAATATTCCAGTTTACACAGAGATAGTGTAGTATATAAGTGATGGAAAAGTAAAAGTGGAATGTGGTGTGTGAGTTCTGTGCATCAGGCTCTTTCTGTAAGAGCGAATGACTCTCAGCGGACATTAATAGAAGTGCTGTGCACTACAGTAACGGGAAGATTCTCCAAATCAGACAGAAAAAGTGCAAACGCTGTGCAGATGCCAGCGCCCTTCTAAGGACATCATGTTATGTTTGATGATGCTCTCCCGAGGCTGTGCTCTCTGATGGTGTGCATCATGGTGTATGTGCGCACGTTGGCTCGCAACACCATGAATCACTGATTCATGACAGGTCACCCTCTTATGAGCAGATGAGTCAGCATTTTCTCCCTTTTTTGCTGCTGTTTTGCTGCTTCGCAGTGAGTATAAAACTTTCAAATCCATCTTTGATGTCTGTACAGCAGCAGCACAAAAACGCGACCAAAATGACTGCTTTTGTGGTTTTAGAGAAGTCTTTGAGAAGCAACTTTGGTGGTTCCTGTCACTCACAGGCCACTGTACCATAAAAAGTGTCGAATTTGTGAATTATTCAGTTCATACCTCTTCGAATTAACAGGTTTCTCAATTGTATTGGTTTTATTGACTCCAGTAGACGCCTGTGTAAATACGTGCTTTGTGTCTAATAAGAATGTCCATCCTTTTTCAGATCCACCCGCGGTGGAGCCGGTGTATACAGAGATCAGGCAGGGTCTGGGACGGCCGTTCTCACTGAGCTGCAGGGTCTTACGTGCCCACCCTTCAAAAGTACTGGATTATGAATGGAAGCTGGGCACCAGACTGCTCACAGTGGGCCAGCTGCATACTCGGGATGAGACAGAATACCACGTAAGGGCCCTTAACCGCGAGGGCTACGGCGCGTACACTTGTGACATCAAAAACGAAGCAGGAGCTGGCCGATGTACTTTCCTTGTCACAGGTAAGACAAGTAAAATACATGTGTAATATAAATTGAATGTTTTTGGAATATAATTGTGTGTAGTTAGGAAGCGGCAGGTTACATTGTTATGCAAGTAGCTGTCGAGAAACAGCTTTATGAGTCTTTATGAGTGATTCACTCAATTACCCAACCAGTAATGTAAAAAAGTGACTCTTTAAGATTGAATATGTTAAACAAATCACTCAAACTCTCAAACGTCAAGGTAATTGGAATTCAAAATGACTGAAGGTACCAGTAGACTATTTTAAGCTATAAATGTAGCAGCTTTCAGTCGGTCACCATGATGCAAACATGAAATATCAGACATACAGTAGTGTTTTTCTTCCTCACATGCTTGTTGCTTAATTATACATCAAAAACATTTTGCTTCTGTGTTGGATTGCCATTAGATGTGCAATGTCAAATTTAAGTCCTAAAGCAAAACCAGTTGAGAATCACCAATTTACGGTACGTTTTTGATTCAAAACTGTTCCTGTTAGGCAAGTGTAATTTGTGACAGATTTTTGTGCTACAATCACATTTAATGATGTAGAAACATTTCTAAAGCACCCTGTGTTTTTAAAAACTGGCCATTAAGCAGATGTTGATTTTGTCCTGGAAATATTTTCTTATATGCATATTTCCCATTATATATGCAGTCATTAATAACATGTAATGCTAATCTCAACTACAAGCGCTTAACAAGAGAATAAATTAAAACTGTGTGGATACATTACTAGCATTAGACACTTCACTGGTAATTCAAAAGCCACACTTGCTTTTCCTTCAAGTTTGGCCCAGATAAATCCAGTCAACCATGTCACCTGGAACATTTGGTTCAAACGGTGGAGCAGTTTCTCTTTGATTTCGTGCCACCACATAAGTAGCCTGATCTCATGCCTGCTACTGCACCAGACACTCGTGTTTAGAAATGGGAACTGCTAGCTCGTGTTTTTGCCCTCCCTGCTGTTGAATATTCATGGCTGAAATCCCAGCTGGTTGATGAGGCATCCTGGACCAGAGGAGGATGTGGGAGAGAGAGAGAGAGAGAGAGAGCTACCTGCTTTCTGATGCATAGGTTATTCTTGGAGATGTTCACCCCTAATCATTTAATTTGCATTGACAATTTCCTGCTCTGTTCAGCAGGCATAAAAGAGGATTATATCACTCATATCCACTCTCCTTGTATCCGCATCTCTCTCTCTCTCATTCTCTCTCTCCTCCCTGCACTTCTGTAGGACATGCTGAAGGCCATTATTTTGCACAAACCATGCATCTATGATGAGCCTCTGCTCGCTGTGATGCAGGAACATACTGCACGAGCTTGAAGCTCTCATTTATCGATGTCATCATATGGGTTTTTATATGTCTGGGCGTTAAAAGAGCACAAGCCAGAAAATCCCACGTCGAGTCGGTTTTATTGCAGGTTAAACTCCCATAATGTTGTATCGTGAAGAAAGCCTGACGGATTCGAATGAACGAAGGCGAAGGCACCGAATGTCACATGGCCACAGGGTTTTGTGTGACGATTGAACAAATGGCCAATGCATCAAGTTGACATTTCACTTTGTCAGAGCAATGTGCACAACTGTTCGAAGATAAAAAGCTTGAGTTTTCTCAGTCTCAGCATTCACTTCAGATGTACGCAGCACTGGGCAATGGAAACCCAACAGGGGTTACCAATTAATGCAGCAGAAAGTTGAGAGAAGGAGCTGCAGGAGTATCATCCACCTATTTTCTGAAGGGGCACCAGTGTTGTCATGGCTCACATGTGCCCTAGGCAAAACAAAGACATGGCCAAGGAAAAACAACTAGTTTTCAATGTACGAATGAAGTGTGATACTGTAGTGGTGCAGTTTTTGTTTTGCACATGAACTGACCTGACTCCAGATCCCGACGTAAAGGGCATTTCACTCCACACCAAAGGCCAGATCGCAAATGCAACCAGTGCCGATGGGAGGGGACTTCTGTGGGTGATTTATTAACAATGCACACATTAAAGAACACAGACACACATTCAGATCATTTCCATAATGACCAGCGCAATCTACCAAGAGCAGTGCAAATTATGGCCTGCTTTAAGACATGCTTTTTTTTATGTTAGATGATGGCGCAAATACCAGTAATTTGACAAGCGCAAACGTTAGTAAATCATGTTGTATGATTAATTTTAATACTAACCTCCCATAAATTTTGCGCCTGAAAGAGAAAATAACTGTCCACGCCTTTTCAGCGCTAATTCTTCACTCCACGTCTTTAGTAAATCCTAACAGTACTATTTTAATGCCAAAAGATGGTTTGCGCTGTTAGTAAATCTGCCCCAAATATAAATGATTTGAGTTCAAGTGGCCCTTTGGACCAGGCAGAAATGCAGTGTATTGCTGTCTGTATTCTTTTGTCTCTATTCTGTGCATATTTCTGCATTTATTTGCTCTGTCAACATTTGTTCATAACATGTGATGTGATCTGGGAAAACCGAAATTTGATCATTTTGGGATTTTGATATTATATGAAAGCTGGGTTCAAGCCCTTTCCAAAACTTAGCTTGAACATAACAAAAGTTTTTTTGCTATAGGCTATCTAAAGTCGACTGATAGCTATGATTTTCCAGATTGGAATTTCGAGAAAAACGGGTTTAAAGTTTCACTTTCTCTTCTAACAGTCGCGGTCTGTCAGGAGCTATACTGCATCATTACACAAACAGACTTACCCTGAAGAGGACAGTTTTCCATTGTTTATCATGATGGGCAGTCTTTGAACTTTTGATCTCCTCTTGTATATTTAGATAGCTTGAATAGTGCACCTTGTAGTTTATTTAGA
>SCHK01061656.1:184-13734 GCA_004124795.1 Poropuntius huangchuchieni
TGCTGCCTCAGGAGTTGGTCCAAAATAAGTTTCGGGATGTACCAAACATAGCCTGAAAAGTCATTGTCTGATAAAGCAGTGAGGCAACAATTCAGCTGCCTTAAAAACGAAACAAGAGACTCACTTTGAGTAAGTCATTGAATCATTCACTCAACTGATTTGTTCAAAAACAAGACATTTAGAAGTGAACAAGTGGTTCACTGAATCATTTATTCAAATGATTCTTCCTAAACAAGAATTTATTTAGGAAGTAAACAAGTCTAGTCATTAAATCATTCACTCAAACTATTTGTTCAAAAACATTAATTCTTTAAGAACGAAACACAACCAGTTGATTCAGCCTTGACTTTATTCAGGACTATATTCATTGGCACAGCAAAAAAGACAAAACACTGTGTCATGCTGTGTCCAAAATGTAAGTTAATTAATATTAGCCAATATCTTCTCCATAAAAAACAAATTAAAGCCTAGCAGAACATGCTTTGTGTCACAGGTTCTTGGCAGACGGCCATCTATACTCCCTTTAGACATTAGACAGGTCAAAATACAGTCACAGAAATACACCCGCTTTATATATCCAGTGATACACAGCATTTCTAAAAAGAGATGACTTTCGGTTTCAGCAGGTAAGCCGCATTTATAGAGCAGAGTTGCTGACTCACGTGAGCAAAACACATTTACACTTGAGACCCGACACACTGACTTCCTAGAGCACGTTCAAAAAGTACGGTGTTCAAGCAGGAACTGGATGCAGAGAAAGAGCAGGGTAATGCTACAGAAGGGGATGCGGCAGGCACAGCACAAGGTGTCATCACTCATTTTGATTGGGTATTACAGCATGACGGATGGGGCCCCGCGGGCCACTGCGCGTCTCCTCCGTGCTTATTACGGCTGTTCTTAAGTGGGAGTTGATTTAGCTTAAATAGGTTGTTTCATAAGGAGAAGACACCGGCGCTGTCACCGCATCTCTGTTCCTTCGCACTGTATCCCGCCACTTTAATTGAATAATGCCTCCTCTACATACCTATTAGTGTGCTTAGCTACATACCATGCCCCTATAATTGCTTATACAACCCAGCTAATTCCACCACTCCCCTCCTTTCCTTTCTTTTCATGTGATATTTCACGCGGTTAATATAGAGAGCACGCCGGCGAGGATAAAGACGGCTTGTTTAAAGGGTTATCAGGTCCGTGCAGCACCGTGTTGTCTTTTATCCGCCCTCCGTAATTATTTGTGCAATCATTAAGCTCCAGTTTATCAGGTTTTAGGCCTTTTATTAATTAGAACGCTCAAGCGATTTCACGCCACGTTTTTACGCACGTTATTAGGGTCACGTTATTCACGAGTCATTGTCACACTGCCTGTAAAAGAGAGATGAACAAGGTTTTCACAATTGTGTGTGACATTATTACAAAGATTTATCTGAAATGGTACTGCTTCGATATTATTAAATTATAGACATCATGCACGTGTCACGTGATGCAAACTGCTTTATATTATATAGCTAGTTCTCTCGGGTCCTCTTAACACTGGTGATTGTACCAATAAGATGAATGCGCTTCATGATTTTAATCTACATTATAAGTTTCCTGTAATCCAAAGTCTGCAGTTTAATAATGAATTTGTTAGGTCTGTATTCTAGCTGAGATATAGAGCTCAGTCATTTGGCTAACAACAAGGTATTTGGCCCCAAGATTTATTTGTGGATGTAGCAGTGTTTTTGGCTTTCCAGAGCTGTCCAGTCAGCACCATCAACGGATCCCACTGACATCAGCACCACAGACAGCTCCAAATAGCCATCCAAATATGGCCTGGAGAATATTTGGACACTACTTAGTAAGATTTTTGCCATACAATAACAGTTCATGGGGAACACAGGTTGTCAAGCTATAAAAAAGGCTTTATTAAAGTAGTCCACACAACCTGTGTGCTATTCCAAGTCTTCTGCAGCCATATAATAAATTTGTGAGATGAATAGATTAATTTAAGTGATTATCCAATGATAATATTCACCCCCATAGCAGCTCTCAAATTAAATATGCCAATGAATCATTTGATAGAAAGACAACATACTTTTTTATCGCGTAGATACTGGAATTAACACTAAACAATATTGACAAATGCATTAAAAGCATTCATTATTTCATGTTATCTACTTCATTAAGTAATGTATACACATACAGCATTGCTATAAAGTGTTGCCTGCTTGTCTTTATAAAGCTGTGATGGACTGCAGAGATTATGTTGCTGTTTGCTGGCACTAATTCAATGATGCACTTTTGTTGTTTATTCTATTGGCTTCCATCAATTTACTAGTCAAAGGTCACGATGCTGATGAAGTTGCAGGATGTAAAAACTCAGCAAAAGTAGAACTCAGAGATCCTGTTTACAACATAAACTGGAATTAATTGCTGATGCAGTGACGCATTGATGCGATGACACATTGGTACTGGAGCTATGATGTGTTTTAAGGAAGTCAGTTCACACACATTAACAACAAGCCAAGATGGAGCTCCGCCAAAGACAATACACGCACACAAACATGGGCGATGCCAAATATGCTGCCAGTCTTGCCCCACAAACCTAAACATTCATATTTGTCATCAAACCCCTCAACTGCACACACATATCTGTCCCACCCTACACAACGCCAGCTCCGGCTGCCTGAGGTGCCCGCTGGTTCCGCATGATTGATGATGCCGATTGAGAGGCAGATCATTTGGGTGCCCCTCGCTACCAAGGACGTAAATCACATCAGCCCACTCTAATGATTTCTCCCAGACCCATTTGGCAGAATCCACAATAACCTATTGAGCCTTGCATGGGGACAAAAAAAACATCAATAAAGTCAAATAATGATTTTATTTAAGCACTTTATCAAGGATTGACAAGCATTTTTCCAAGGTTGCACGTGGGAGAGAAGCTTCTGGAAACCATCAAGGTGTCTCGGTGTGTTAAAAACGCAAGGGTCACTGCTTACAAGAGTATAGACTAAATATGTCCATTTTGGTCGGGCAGAATTAGTTGTTTTACCAAGTAAAGATGTCTGTGGTGTACTACAGTGATAAATGACGACCGGGAGAGCAGATTTGGACACTCGTTGCCCTGAGGGGCGACCCATTTCAACTTTTCATTAAAATGTCCAGCCCAGGCCAAACCATGATTTGCTCCTAATTGATGAGGCCATTATGATCTAATTAACCACACATTTTCAAAGCCACTCTTATTTTGGCTTCTTCATAGCAGTGGAAAGTTCACTGGCACCAGATATTCAAATATTTTACAAATAGAGAGGGATGAAAATCACACCAATTTACATTCAATTTACGAATAAAAAAAAAACGTTGTATTAATATAAACACATTTATAGTAACATGTAGTTGATAACTAATTTCAAGTAAATGCAGACCAGAATTGCATTATCTGGACATAATAACTGCCTCTTAAGTAATGTCACTAAAGGTTAAAAGTTCAGGGATTTGGTTCACAGAATTTTCAGTGTCAGTGATCAATATTTAAATTTAGTTAATAATAATTACAGAACCACAATTCAAATAACAGGCCAACAAGAGTGTATGTAATTCAGATTAGCCTTTGTATTTAGTCTCAGAATTATGTATGTCACATGTCCAACCTGTTCTTTGCATTTTGAATCAAAGTCCTGCTAATGAAAGATCCTACTGGAGAAAATGAAATTCTGCAGATAATTTTCAGAGGTAGAATCAGAGGTTTTTTATTTTTATTTTTATTTACGCTTCCTTTCTAAAGTTTGGGGTCAGTAGGGTTGATTGATTGCATTAAATTGACATGACTGCATTCATTGCAATGATGCATTAAACTGATCAGAAGTGACAATGAAGAAATTTATGATCTCATGAAAGGTTTCTAAAATTAAAATTAATGCTTTTCTTTTGAACTTTATATTCATGAAAGAGTCATGTATTCACAAAAATAATAATAATAATGATAATAATAATTTCTCTTGTGCAAAAAAAACATAGTAGAATGATTTCTGATGCAACGTGTGACACTAGGGTAATAAAAACAATTAAGTCATCACAGGAATAAATTACATTAAATTGAAACAGAAAGCTGTTAAAGAAGCCTTGGTGAGCATAAGAGACTTCTTTCAAGAACATTAAATAATCCTGCTGACCCCAAACTTCTGAATGGTAATTCTTACCAGATTCTTATAGGACCCCATCTCTTAGGATTGTTTTGAAATTGTGAAAGCATCCTGTAGAATTGACTCTGGGTTGCTTAAAGGAATATTTCACACAAGAAATTAATATACTGTTATTATTTACTCACCCTCATGTCACTTGAAAGCCTTTTAGGTCATAATCACACTCACTGTAAATAGAGAGAAACATATATAAATAAACTTGTAAAACTTTGTTTAAAGCACCAGCCAAATGCATGAATATAAAAGTTTTGAAAACACCACAATCTTAAGTCATATTTGTTATCATCTTCCCAAAATGACAAGGCTTGTCTTGAAGCGTTCACTGTGAAGAGAACGGTCTGATCCAGCGTGAGGCACCCTTGCATGAAAGTCAATCCAGTGTATAAGCATCTCCTTATTAGTAACACAAAGCTGGATAGGGACATGTAAAGCTCTGTTCAAATAAGCTTGCTGTCCCCAGGCCAGGTTTTATGTGTGAGAGGGCTGGGAAAGAACAAGAAGGAATGGCTGAATGGTTGGATGGAGAACTTTCTTTTAATTTGAAGTCTTCAGGGAAATGTGCATATACAATTACAGCACATACGAGCGGAGCCAGGGAACGGCATTAAAGAGGAAATAGAACAATGAAACGGAGAGAAATAAGATGATCTGGGGTGTTATCATCTCTTTCCTATTCCCGTCATCTTCCACACAGTCTATCATGCAGGAAATGATAAATGTAAGTAATGCCACTGTAATCCATTACTAAGAAGTGACAGTTAGCATGAATAGGGCTGTGAAGTTGTGAGGGAGGGGACGGGGGTCCATCATCAAACTCAATTATCATCTTATTACGGGCACTAAGTGGCCTCATATTAGGGTCACTGCCCTTAATTTCAGGGGGAAAATAATTGGTAACCCCCGTAATAGCAATACACAGACACCATTTAGCAAACCCTAGGGGGATCCTGTGGGCTAATCAATGGGAAGTCTGGTAACGCAATACGACCGTCATCTGATAAGCGTCCGTCTCTGGTTTTCTATGGTGCTAATTGAACTTAACGATGACTTAAAGTGATGATTATGTAAATATAGTTCAAAGAAGACGTTATTTAAATGGACTGTCCACCTGAAAATGAAAATTCGGTCATCATTATCTCACCCTTATGTTGTTCCAAACCATGATCTTCAGTGTCACACACAAATATATATGTGTGTATATATATACAATCACTTGCTCACATCAGATGCTATGCAGTGAATGGGTGCCATCAGAATTAGTTCAGTTTGTTTGATTAAGCCACCACATCACATTTTTATTTAGAACTGTTTGGACTATTTTCACTTTCAAATGGTGCTTAATCTGTGCACATTTCTCCGACTCAGAGAAGCAAAAACACTATTATGGAGACTCATATTTTAGTGTCAAGTAACGGTTTAAAGTTAAAACATCTTAAAAATGGATTTGTTTGTTACAAATAGCTAGATTTTAATTTATGGACTGGAGTTGTGTTGCAAATTATTATAGTGCTTTTATCAGTTGTTTGACTCTTATTCTGATGGCACCCATTTACTGTAGAGGATCCTTTGGTGAGTGACGTAATGCTAAATTGCTCCAAATCTGTTCCGATGAAGTTTGCAAATGATTTGTTTCAAAAGGTCTGATCTGATTCTAGATGTTTTCATTTTTAGTCTGTTTAGATTTTTGAGTACCTTCAGATATGATATGTCCTGCAATCCAGACCCCATGTGGTGCCCTCAACCATCGCATTTAATTTAGAAGCAAATTCTATCCCCATGAGCCAAGCAGAGTGAAAAGCTTCTCAGAGGCATATATGGGGAAATAATCTCTCTAAAGTGATATTGATATCAGATTTGACCAAACACACATTCACAGCCCTATTTTTCATTCCCCCCAAAATATGCGGCTGAAGTCTCAGGAGGGACCAGTCAGAGATGAAATAATCCATCTGTATTGTAAAAGTAGTTTTCTTATTCAAAGAGCAGCCCCTCCGGTCCTCTGTTTTGTAGATTGAGAGTGACACTGCCCATAGGGCTCCACACTCTGAATGCTTTTAGAGACGCCCTCTAAGTGAGTTACCCGATTCTGTGGACACCGCAGATTCAATAAAACACTTGCCTGTCTGTTCTGTTTTTCCGTCCACATACTTTCACTGCAGCTTTTTCTTCTCACCTCCACTCCTCTTTCCGTTACACTGCCACTCTGCTAACTTGACTAGTAAAAGTGGAAAAGTACAACAGGTGAAATTAGAACTATGTATTCAAATGTATCAGACCATTTAATGAGTTAATGAAAGATGAATGTCCCTTTAATCCAGGGGCAACACGTACCAATTTTTATTTATTCATTCATTGTTTTATTTTTTTACGTGTCTATGGAAGCCTGTTTCCAAAAAAGCAACTTCTCTCTCACAAATGTGATTTTGTATCTTACTTAAATTCTTACGTGAAACTGTATCCTACAATTACTTGTTTGGGTTTTTTACTTGGAGGGAAAAAAAATACCTAAATAAATAATTTAAGAAAAATCGCAAATAAATTTGACAGGCAATGATCATTCACTGCATAATTAAACAATACAATAATCATGCAACTTTGTCATAAAATATGCATTTCAATTGCATTTAAATTCCACTTGGTTTGGCACAAAAATATGATTTGGGAAGCTGTGCCATAAGCAATTCTAAGTAAGAGTCACAGAAATTTCACAGGTTGCATTATGGTAAATTAAGCTGTATTTAAAACTGTGGTCCATAAAAGAAGGAAGGAGAGTGTATATGCAAAAATGTGTCTACCTCCCTCCTCTGAGAAGATTCTGAGCTTCTTATCAATATCCCAATTGGGTTTCTTCTAACCACACTCTCTCCTTTATTTCCCAGGAGTGGAAGATGCTTGGTGCCTGCAGCTACATGACACTACCGTGCAAAACTATTAAATCAATAAAAAAGTCTTTGGGGACCTTTTATGAATCTGTATTTTGCTGCTCTCTGGCTCACCTGTCCTCTCCATTCCATAGATTACTGAAGGCTTGGGAATAACATTTTACTAAACAATCCTTAAAAATAAATGCTATGAAATCATTGCATTTTATCCTAATCTCTTCAGATTCATAGGATAAAACATGTATTAATCACAAGAATATTCTTAACATGAATGCACCATATTAAAATCATTTTAACTGACCAAAAAATATGATATCAGCATTAAAACTATGATTACTACCACTACTGCTAATAATAATAATAAATAGAAAACAAATACAAAAAAAAAAAGAATAATTCCTTGGTTCATCTTTTTTTTCTTGTAGCCTCTTATATGTGTTTAAAATGTTATACGATGTATAAACCTTTCATAAAACGTTGTCTCTAAACATAAATGCCTGTAAAATAATAGTGTTGAAACAAAATGTGGCTTCATGGGGGATTTGTTTTCTTTTACAAAGATTTCTAGTAGAGGATGTAAAAATTCATATGCCAGCAAAACTTCCCTTAAAGGTGGTCATTTTGTCTGCATAAAGCTGGGCTGATTTTAAATCTATCGTTGGACACCAGTAAATAAATGTAAATAAAAAGAACCTCAAAACACAAGCAAAATCATTCAAGTTTGAAACAAAACTGCATCCAAAATATATTCAAACGAAAAGTCTTTCATGAATTGGAATTGCTGGCACAACGAATGCCAATGCATCTTTCTCAGCCCACCACAACCAATTTATATTTTCGATACAAGTCTTTAAACGGTGAAGAGAAGTCATAGTGCGCTCTTCCATCCTGTGCCAGTGCCCCCCAGGAGACGAGGCTGGTCAGAAGTCAAGATCATTTCAATTCCTCTCGTCTCTGTTTCCAAGGCAGCGCCGCAAAACAACTCACTCTTCCTCCAGTGCCATACTGGGGAAACTTTTCTGCTCTCTGAGGGAGATGCTAAACTATTTTAAAAGGCAATTACGACAGTTTTGGGGGCCCCACTGAGGGGAGGCGGGAATAGAGAGAGAGAAAGAGAGTGGACTGAAAACAGGAAAAAGTGAAAATATGTTAATGGAAGTCAAGAAGTTTCATGGAGCAGGGCTGGTGTGTGAGTGTCTGTGTGTGTGTGTGTGTGTGTATGGGTGATCTAATGGGGTGACCTGACCTATGGGGTGCATGTTTTTGGCAATAAGGGCTGGAGATGAGGTGGAGGGTGCAGTGACAGTTCAGTAGTTGTAATTATTTTCAGGTTAGGTCACTCTCCCTGAGAGGGCACAGGTGAGGGAGGCTGGAGAGGGAGGGAGGGAAGGGTTAGGAGGTCACGGTGTGGTTAGCAGTACAGTTCTTCTTCGTCTTTCTCTCTCTCTTTCTCACACACAGATACAGCTCTGACCAGCCTCTGCTCACAGACATGAGAGGAAACTTTAGTAATGCTTCACAGCACAATAGAAAATACTGCAGTTATAAGTGATACTTGGATAACAGTTTATAAAACAAAAAGGTTTTGCTATCTTAACATTAATGTAAAAACTAACATGAAATAATTTGCACATATACTACAAATCTTTAACATTTTAAATTAAAAGAATATGAAGAGTTCCGATGCAAAAGAATTCAATTAAATTCTGAATTAAAAGAATTATATGAGCACACACACACACACATTTATAAAATTCATAAAATTTTAATTTAAATATAATTCACTGCACAATTCATCAATCAATTAATAAAAGTAGTAAAATAACATGATATCTATATATTAACATTTGCTAATTAAATAACAGTGAACAATATACAGCACATATACTAAACTTTCATACATAGGTAACACTTTATTTTAAAGATCAATTTTCACTATTAACTAGTTGCTTATTAGCATATTTTAGATCCCTAACCCTACCCAATACTAATAACTATTAATAAGCAGCAAACTAGGAAATTTTAGAGGCAAAAGTCAGAGTTAATAGTTATTTAATGGCAATAATAGGTCCCTAAATTAAAGTGGGGCCCATATATTTTACATATACATTATATTTATATGTAATGTTTATGTATATATAATATAAATGACATATAATTAGATTTCAGTATTATTTATTATATAATTCATGTGAATTAATGTATTTTGAACAAACAGTGAACAACATTTGATCAATAAATTCATATTAATCTAGATTAATAATTGCTGTAAAAAAAAAAATTGCTGGCAATTCATGACACTTATGATTATAAAAAATGTTTTAAAAATCTTACCATTATTTTAAAGTCTTATTGAAATGTTGAGAATACTTTTTTGAACTTTACTAATTGTACTACAGGAAATGTAGGACAAGATACTTTCCAATACTTAAATAATTTTAAAGGCAGAAATCAATGATGCCAAACTTCGACTGGCCACTTCGACACACCAGCCTGGAAAAGCGTCCTTTAACTTTTATTATATGGGAAAAAAAGAGCTTTAATATTCTGCCAAATATCTTCAGAAGAAAGTCAGTCACATGAGTTTGGAATGACAATTTCCTTTTAAGCAACAGTTTTTTATTTTGTATTTTTTTCATCCAGACATGTAACTCATACAAAGATTCCAACACCACGTCTCTCCAACTCATGACAGTGTAAACTCATCCAACCCCCTGCTCTACAGTTATTAGACACCGTTTCAGCTTGCGAACGTGTCGGGTTGCAAAAGAGGTTATTTTCATTTACAAGATGAGTCCAGGCCATTGACACAATCCCCCCCGACTCGCCGCTGCGGTCCTTTCCCTTTCTTTCTCTCCTTCCAAAAACACCCCACTCTTTATCAGTGCAATTACCACACAAACAGATCCATCACAGCCCCAACTGTCCTCTCGAATCGCCTCTCTTTCCACAGGCAACCTAATTAGTCCTAAAGAGAGAAAACTGAAGCCGGAATAGAGAAACAGAGAGAATGGACCTATCATGTCCTTCTGTACGCGTTTGCAATTGTGACCGTGTTTATCCTTTTCTCCCTTGCTTTCTTTTTTTGTTGTCCCATTCTTTCTCTCTTTATCAGCGAAGAGAAAGCCTTCAAAGGAACGATTGTGCGGCGGAGGGCTGAAGTGGCCTGTTGGTAGCGGCAACAGTGAAGGCGGACAACACAACATAACAAACATGGTTGCATCTAATCAGGGGCCTCGGTTAATGTAAACAATGTCATTTTTTGGCCTTAATGAGCCAATTTTCCCCGGACACGAGAGGCTAACAATTGGGGCAGCGCCTTTGATGTTCTTCATTTGAAGGTTTGTTTGTGATTGCCGGCACTTTTGTTGGAAGCCCCGTGCCGGGCGTCTTTCATCTCGCTGAAAAGGGAGAGTCACGGCTCACTTGGACGCAAAACAAGGAGAAGTGAGAGAGAGAGAAAGAGAGACATAGGAAGAGTGCAAGAAAGACGACATACTCCCTATTTACCATAAACAATCCCTCATCAGCTGATCTTCCCCAAAACCTCTCCCTCTTTTTCACCTACCTCTTCTTCTTCAGAAAGCGCACACACAGACACATCAAGACATAAAACAAGCACATTGGTTTGGTGTCTATAACTATCAAATGGCAGGCTCATTAAAAGGCACCCCAGTGAGGGTGCATGTGTGTGCGTGTGTTTGTCGTTGACGGGGCTTAATTAACATGAGCCTGACAAAAGGTGACGCAGACCAAAGAGGCAGCCGGTGAGCCAGGTGTGTGTGTGCGCGGTGCCTTTCAACATCATACTGTGCAGACATCCCACGCTGACCAATATCGGCCATGTTGCGAAGCGAGAGAGAGAGAGAAACGGAGCGTCAAAGCAAAGATCAAGATAATTAAGCATCTACTTTCCATAGATACGAATTAAACTATTTATAATGTGTCAACTCCCATGTGTTGGGAAAACGGTTTAATTCTACTTTTAGGAGCGCATAAAATGTACACAAGAGAGTTGGAAAAACAAAGAGAACAATGGAGTAAACTTTTTTCATCTATGCGTATTTCTCCCCGGGCGTAACACACGTGTCAGTGAGATAAACTGCAAATTAGGGGAAAAAACTGTAAGGAAAAAGTTTGTTTAAAGGACAAAAGCATTGTAGATAGAAATCACAACTAATATGTCCAGGCTTTTATCTATCAGTCAAGCAAACACACACACATACACACAGGCTGTGTGAGTCAGGGGCCTCTGGGGCCTTGTCACCGCACCTGCTGGGCCCTGCGGAAGCCAGCTGTCAGCTCACATGTGCACCGGACTCTATATGTAAGTGTGTGTGTTTCTCTAGAGGTGAGGGGTGATGATGTCCAGGGGAGAGAGGGACGGAAAGATAGAGAAAGAGAAAATGCAAATAAGAGCAGATTCTCTTGAAAGTTACATGACTCAGTTGTAGAAAAAGTATAGAAGAACCAGACAGAATTGCTTTTGCTGACAACAAAATACATACAACTTTATGCAAAGATTTCTGGTTTGAAAGTACTCATGCCAAAAAACAATAAGAAGAGGATATGAAGGAGGATATATAGATATATGTGTGTGTGTGTATACTGTGCATTTTTAAGCTTAAAGGGACAGTTCGCACACAAAAATGTAATTTCTGTCATCAATTACTGTTGTTCCAAACCTGTAAGATGTTAGTTCATCTTCAGAACACAAATGAGATATTTTTTATGAAATTCAAGAGCTTTCTGACACTACATAGACAGCAACACAACTGACACGTTCAAGACCCAGAAAGGTAGTAAGGACATCATTAAAATAGTCCATTTGACATTCAAACGTAATTTAATGAAGCTACGAGAATATTTTTTATGCGCTTTCACAGTACCACGATGCTCGTGGACATGGAAGAGAACAAATTGTTGAATAAAGTTGTTTTCTTAATGTCACATGGATTATTTTAACAATGTCTTTACTACCTTTCTGGGCCTTGAATGTGTCCGTTGCATTGCTGTCTATGCATGGCCAGAAAGCTCTTGGATTTCATAAAAAAATATCTTAATTTGTGTCACGAAACTGAACGAAAGTGTTACGGGTTTGGAACAACATGAGGAATTAATGAGAGAATTTAAATTTTTGGGTGAACTATCACTTTACACGAGTATTATACAATTAGCTCAGCAAAATGGTAACACCAAACTAGAAACTCTTTTACTAAGTGTTGATTGAGTACTGTCCACGTTTTCAAGATTCTACATAGTTTGGATGCTGTATTAGAAGGCAGCTTACTATGCGAGCAGTAGACAGCAAGGCAGCTCACTAGGTGTTGGAACAGAGCTAATTCCTTGTCTCTACTCATATAAACATTAATTTTCATGCCTCAGAAATACGACTTGGTGAAATGTTATAGTATAAAAGTATAAACAGTTCAGTCAATTTTTCTCCATCGTGTTTCTTTTAGAAAAGGAAAAGGAAAAGTGGAGATAATCGTACAATGGACAGGTGTTCTCTGCATCTGACAGCAGAAAACAACAGATGCGTAACCTGCTGTGGAAGAGAGAGAGGGAAATAGAAAGAGACACAACAAAGGCAGAAAGGAAAAAATTGCCCGTTTTGGAAAAATCAATAATGTTCACTGATATGAATCATTTCCCAGCAGGACTATCTCTGCTGTGCAATCCGGTTTTGTTCCCCTGAGGTCAAGTGTGCATGTGTGTGTGCGCGTGTATAAGCCTTAGAGACCTCTTTCCAGGCTGGAGTTGTGCTGGAATGTATTAGAGCAGCCCATGTCAAAGCAGGCTAAAGCACGCGTGGCACTGGATAAATTCCACTGGGCTATTCTCCCCACACGCCGGACCTCTGCAGAACACCCTCTAGAGAGGCCACGGATACCTGTATGCCCCCGCGAAGGTGCAACAGGTCAGAGTTTGTCTGGCTGTTTTTCTTTTATCTGAATTGATGTGCGTATATGAACTGCTGCATGGTGATGTCAGAACAGATAATGCTCCACTAAGACTGACATTCAAGTATTTACAATCTCAGACCATTATTTCCAGAATTATTTCAAAGTAGTGGCCTGAAAAATTTTGAATCCGTTGAAAAGAGAAAATAAGACTTTTTACTTTTTTATTAGGCTGAGCAGTTTTTTTTTTTTCAGTATATCGGTTACACAGTAGTTCCAGTTCTCAAATGTGATCCTTTTTTAGCTTTATTGTGTGGGAAAATGTTTCATATTTGGTCAAAATTGTCAATTTAAATAAATAAACCTTTAAAAAATAAAAA
The DNA here is from genome assembly GCA_004124795.1 of Poropuntius huangchuchieni. Taxonomy (NCBI): domain Eukaryota; kingdom Metazoa; phylum Chordata; class Actinopteri; order Cypriniformes; family Cyprinidae; genus Poropuntius; species Poropuntius huangchuchieni. The sequence continues at coordinate 13,537 of SCHK01061656.1, forward strand.
AAAAAACCTAAATACAAAAAAATAAAAATACAAACCCCCCCCCCCCCCCTTTCTCTTTTATATATATATATATATATATATATATATATATAGCTTTATCGTGTGGAAAAATGTTTCATATTTGGTATATATATATATAGCATATATATATATATGTACACACACACGTGGTATTTAATGAGCAACAAAAAATTGCAA
>SCHK01061668.1:7496-21044 GCA_004124795.1 Poropuntius huangchuchieni
CGTAAATAAAGGTAATCTAGATTTTAACATTAGGTAGGCCTAATTAAGTATCCAATATCTGCAAATATATGTAATTTCACCCAATAATCAGTAAGAGACACGGTAAATGAAAAATGAATATGGTACATTGGAAAAGAGTTAACCTGAAATTTCTATTTCTACCTGATTGAACCTTTAAAATTGTTTTGTAGGTGTATTTACGGTGATCCAGCGATTTTAAATAATATAACCATTAAGATGCTGAATCTTATTTTGAATCACATTTTTTTCAGCCTACTAGCTTGTTGAAAGCTAACGCTAGTCTTTGCAGGTACTCCACAAAAATGACAGCAACTGCCTCATCAAACTTGACTTTTGTTCACATCACATTCAAACACATCTAAATGAATTCTTGTGAAATTCACCACTGACCGGCATAAAAAGCAATCATAAAAAACCGATGAGATTAAAGAACTTCAAAACAGTGAATAAGAACACTTTAAGATACACAATGTCTTTGATGCCTTCTGCCCTTTCAACAGTGAATGTAATCAACTCTACATTATAACTCATAACTCATCATTCATTTCAAACTCCACAATAACATTAGGGACGGTTTCTTGTACCCTGACTTTTCCACAACTGACATAAACTGCTCCAGGTAGTATTTCTATATACCATACATTTAATCTAAACATTTTAGATTTTATTTAAAAGTATATTTCTAGAAAAACAGAATTTCTAGACACAGTGAGTCCTGAAGCAGCTGCTGCAAACACTAAGTATCTCTCTGCTGCGCCTCACTAACTCCCGCCATCATGTGTCCTCCCTGAAAGGCCTCCCACTTGCTAAAATAATTAATGTATGACAAACCACCACAGAAATGGCTTTTGTTCAGGCCCACTATCCATAATTCACAAAAAAAGCTTTTTCCAGTGTGGCCAAAGTGATGCCTTGTCATAACAAAAGTGACAACCTCAACCTTAGACCTGAAGTCTCCTAGAAAACCCCCAGTGCATCAGCCTTCAGAGTGGCTACACCTGATATGTATTTCAGAACACATTTTACTGTTATTCTTACTACTCTCTTATCATTTCGAAAAGAAAATTATATGCATTAATCTCCAGTTCAGGGCGATCATCTGGGAGATAAAAGAGAGCTCTCATGTCCTTGGGACTTGGGCACACTGGGGGCCTTCAGAACTGCCAAAGAGGTCACAGGATTAATCACATTATATTAAAAATTAATTCACAAAGAAATCAATATGTAGATTGAAAAAATATTTCTTTTTTCCCTCAATATTTTTTTTAATGAAGAGCACACCGAAGTAGAATCTTTGCTCTTATGGAGTCTTATGAAAATTTAATTGTGGTTAATTATTTTTATCAACACTCCCAGGGCCAGATTTATTAACAGATTGTGCAATGAAACATTAGCAATGAAAAAAGGCTAACCTTATTGCATATGCATATGTACAAGTTTCTCTTTCAGATACAAAATTTATGGGAGGAGAGTATTTAAATGAATGCCGCAAGATTTGAAGTAGTCAGTTTACTCGTATTTGCACCATTATTTAACACTCCTAAAAAATGTCTTAACCCATTTTGCACCTGTGTTGATAGTCGATTACCCACATTTGATTTTCATCGGCTCTGCTTGTTTGTGATCCTACAATAATTTGCTGTGCTCTAGGTAGATTCTCTGAATATTGTATTGGACAATGGGGGGAATGCAAAGAAGAAGTCAAAAAGGTTGAGAAATGCTGCTCTATATACAGCATACTCATTGGACATGGGACAATAGATTTAAGCTAATTACACATCCTACGAACCATTGACGACCATGATCATCATCATCATCAAAATCATCTTTACTTCTAATTCAGAGTGGCATTAAAATCACTGTTGTGTTTTAGCATCAACCTACTCCAACCTGTGGGTGCGCATATGTGGGGTCTTGTGTGCATGTTCCTCACAAAATTGCTTATTTTGTCTTTCTATGCTGAGTCAGAGTAAAGGCTTATGTCAGTTCAGTTCCAATGCCAAAACAATCATAATGCAAAATGAACACAATGTCTCTCTAATCTTACAGTCAGCTGTGTTTGTGTGTATGTGAGCAGGAGAGAAAACAGTAGCCTGTAGCTCTTTCCTGAGTGGACTACAACAGCAGACTCTAGTCTATTCTCCAGCACTTTATTCATCACTGCTGCCTTAATAGGTTGTGTTGACAGAGACGTCCCCTTCCTTAATAGCCCACCATCTATTAAACAATCAGAGTAGCCTGTAGACTCACCATGTTCACTTCCGACACCATGTCAATACTGGCGATGTCGATACTCATAGCAACATCAACCGGAGGACCTGCAAAGCAAACAGACACCACAATCTCTCCAACATGGCCTGATGACAGTCATTGATCCATCAAAATGGTCACATCCATCAGTGAGAAAGGAAAACTGTTTTAAATCAATATAATGCCTTTACCTCCGAAGTCAGGCCTGAGACGGATGTCGTAGCCTTTGAGTAGTTTATCCACAGTGACTTTGACATATGACATGTTGCTTGGTTCATTTTCACTGTGGAAGAGTAGTGTGATATTTGACAAACTGTGACTATCAAAGAAACCAGGACTTGAAGAACAGCCAGAGCAGTGATGGTTTAAACTATCTCCTAGGCTGGTCTTAGGTGGTCTACCAGCCTAGTCAAGCTAGTTCCTGAGCCTAGCCATGCTCATGCTCATCTGGCTTTCAGCCTGACCGTCTGAAAAGTGCCCAAACCTCACTGAAACCAGCCAATAGGCTGGGAGACCAGCTAAGCCCAGCAAACCATCTTAGGCTGGCTTAACATGGCTCCGCAGAGAATGCGGGCAGACTGATAACACACAAGCACGTTATGTCTTACCTGTGCGCTGGCGGACTACGACCCACCGTCAAAGCCACGAGCACAAGGAGACACAAGATCCCCGCGCGCCAGTGATCCCGAGCGATCAGCATCATCGACCGAGAAGCAGCAGCCCAAACTTAGTCTGAAGAAGCGCTCCAGAAAATTCAACTACACAGCAACGCATGCGCGACGACGAGACGAACATCAAAATACTACAAACGCAAAAAAAAGAGCAACTCTAAAGAAACCCAAAGTGGCGCGCGAGGCGTTCTTGCGTCTGTCGCGCTCTCCGGTGCTGCTGACGCTGCTGGCGGAGCGGATCAGTATGCCGGTCAGATCCCATCGCCAGCGGGTCACTGGACACGACAGCTCATGGATGGCAGTCCTTCGCGTGTCTTCCTTGTTAAAACCGAGGAGCTGAACGTGCTGTCGCGTTGAGATTATGCGTCTATCCCTTCCGTGCGCCTAAAACGATTCAGTCTGAGGCAGACAGAGCTGAATGCGTAGTTTTTGCTGGAGGAGGTGTGTGCACCTGACTCAAGAGCTCTTTCGCGCCGTCTTTCAATTTGCGGTGCATCACGCGCCGGAGACAGAGTGAATTATTTGTTAGAAACTCGGAAAACGCATTAAAACAGCGGGCACCGCGAAAAAGCGCATTAATATCTGGAGACCGTGGGAATAATTAATGTGCAGCGACGGACAGGGCGCGTGACCGCTGATGTGAGGAAAGAACAGCCAACTGAGCGTTTGAAGTATTGCTATTGCGATATTCTGTTCAAACTGCATCCAAAATAACTAATTAGGCTATGATTTTTATTATTTTCATGCGTTATCTATTATAACCTGAGACCAAAAGTCAATTTACACACAAACTTGTTTTCTCTAGTAATGGTAGTACTGCTGGTTTCAAACACCTTCTTTTAAAATATAGCTAATGTGAAATGGTGTACTGTTTTAGCATCCTGTGGATTTCACTTGGAAGTGTTTAATGCAGTGTAACACTGTGGCACATCACTAGTCTCTAAGACTAGTAAGATTCTGTCATATTCATTCACATCTTTGAACAGAATAACAAGAACAAGTATCAGAAAAACAAGATATCATGAAAACATTTAACACGCTGTCAATTGACCGTGGACTTTCATGCTTCTTTCCCCTAAAAATCATAATTTAAATCGCCAGCTTCTACAATAGTCACCTTTTCTCATGAGATCGGGTTGAAATATGATACAACAGGGAGAGATTCTCTGTAGCAAGTAAACTTGCAGTCGAAAGTGTCTGCTAAATTACAATATAAATAACTACACTGCTGTCAAATCGTCTCCTTTGCCTGACAGGAACTAAACTGCATGTCTGGGCCTTCGGGAAGAAGATTTATTGTTTAGCGGAGCAAAGAGTTTGAGACACGGTGGCAGGCTGCTATATTTTCATCCCCTCTGGACATTAAGCAGTATGCCTGCTCAGCCATGGTGTAAACTAGTGAATAGGCTTTGAAAAGTGCCTTCAGAAAAGACCTTTTTGAGCTGAGCTGAGATACCATGAGGAAGAGAATAGGTAGGCCTATAGGAAAGTAGGTTTTTGGGATTTTTAAATCCTCAAGTGCATAAAGTTCAGGCCGGATGGGAATTAGGTCTTGGAACATTAGAAGGATCTGTGTAAGAGGTCACTGGAGCGAACAGTGCAGAACAGGAGCTCAGTTTGATCCAGCTGCAACAAAATATTCAGAAATGCCCAAGATTTCAAAGCTATACAGATTTAAAAGTAGAGAGACACAGAATGATTCAGAGAATGCTGACAAGATGTGACACCAGAATTCATTGTGGCTTTAAAGCTTTATTACTAGTTTCCATTGAGTCATTTTATAAATTTGTATTTACAATTCATTATACTTTTGTTCGATACAATTTTGGTGCTTTGTAGGCTAGTCACTTAAATGTAAATCTTGGTCTTGACGCTAATCTGATTGAGAACCACTGCCATAGAGTAACCCGAGTGGCATGAAATAGAAATTCACCCTATTTGTTTTCTAAAAGCATCTTATTGGTGTGAACAGTTCATCCATGCATGTTCCATTTGTAATTTTTTTGGATCTCATGAATGTTAATCATAACTTCATCTTCTGATGCAATGGCAGGCTTATCTCTAGTGACATGTGCAAGACTTCTCTAATCATTTAGACCACTTAAACCCATTTCTTGCAATCAAAGTTCACATTGAGATCTGCCTCCATCCAATCAACAACTGATGCACAGAACACCACACAACTTTTTTTTCTTTTCTATAATCAATTTCACTCAAATGCATGTCACAATACAAAAGAAAAGATCGGTCACTACTTCCATTTCATCACAACTTTAAAAAAAACTCGCTAAAACTCGCTATTTATACCGAGGTCTGTAAATATAATGATAAAGATTTATTTCTAAAAATTATTTGAAATGTAAAAGAATAGCAGAGTTAACACCACAACTATAATGGTATTCAGTTGTGCATTCAGAACAATTTTTTTCTTTAGCTGATGAACGATAACACCATTGACATTCAAAGCAGCAGAGGACAAAACTGCTGCATGCTTATAATAAACAGAATACTTCTGTGCGTTGGTTTAGATGCTAAAACAAGTTATCATTATAGTTACCATTATAGTTATTGTTCTTGGTGTTCAACGGGCCTCAATTCTCCAGCTAATAATTTCATCAATATTTAGATTCAGCCAAACCAGAAACGTCACCACCTATAGCTTTTTGTACTGCTGGCACTCACTGTGCAGGACAATCCATCTGATGCCTCACAAAAAAAGCTAGTAATCAGAGCAAAATATATAGTCAGTATGTGTGATGTGTGAAAAGAGTGACTCTAATTCAATCTAAATTAGTTGTGGTGTACTCAGTCACGGCAAAAAAAATAAATGATGAATGAGCAACCACACCAATTGAATGCATACACACACACTCACACACACACGTAGACGTCACATCAACCCGAACAAGAGCAAAGAATCAATACTGAGTCACATTCACCTCCTTCTCCTCGCAGCGTGCGTCCATCACGCCTTACTGAGAAGTGGCTCTCATACTGTGAAAACCACAGACCGCAAATATAACGGCACCCTGTGAGTGAGTGAAAAATACCGTCCTCATCATTTACCTGCTGTTTCTCCTCATTGGCTTTCAGTAGGCTGTCATGTTGCAGAGTCAGGGACACCAGTCCAGGGATCACTGGAGGATTCACACTATAACAAAGGTCAGTGTCAGTTTTCTTGTTTTCATGGCACTTTCATTAGCAGGTTTTTAATCAAAAATTCACTGCCTGTTGATAAAACTGGATGATAAACCTGGCAGGTCTGGCAATTTGTGCTTATAATATAATGTAATGAACGGAAAATCTGTTTTTTTATATGTATTATACAATCAATACAGAAAAGGAGAGAGACAAGTATTTTGCAAGAGCAAAGTACTTCCGATATGATCCAGATGATGGCGGTATTGCTGAAAGCTTGAGCCCTAGGAGACCCAGCTTGCATTACTGTAATTCAGCTGTGGATTCGCTAGGGGGCGCTACTAACTAAATAATGACTTTGAAACTGTTGCACGATTTAAACACACACACACACACACACACACACACACACACTATTCAGAATGATGCGAAGAATAAGAGGAAGAGACAATATAAAAGACTCTGTGGACAATGATTTGAAAAATCAAAAATAATTAAGATCTAGAAACAAAATATTTATTTTGACTGTTGTACACATAGCATCATGGATGGTTTGTTCAAATAAACAAAATTACTGATTTCTGTATTAGCATTTTTGTAGGCTATATATTTACATTGTTTACATCTTCTTTTTTTTTCATTATTTTACTCATACATTACATAGCCAACTATAGTTGGTCCTCCCTTTGATTTCTTAATAGTTGCCACTCTTCTAGGAAGATGTTGTAAGATGACTGCATGTATTTCTTCCCATTCAGACACGAGAATCAGTGAAATCAAGCAGTCGGGTCTCGCTCCCAGTCAGCATTTGAATTTGTCCCAGAGGTGTTTAGTAAGGTTCAGGTATGGGCTTTGTGCAGGCTATCTTTCTTTGGCCTCCAAGGACAGTGTACCTTGAACGTCACTGAGCTCTTTGGTATGCCGTATTCTATTGACATTTATCAAAGGGGATCGTTTGGCGGTATGCTTTATTTTATGTACCTGTCAATAATAATGGGAATAGCTGAAACAAAACAAAATATGTGAGAACAAAACTTAAGATCAGGTGCATGAACAAAGAAAAAAACCAACCAAGAAGGCCTTCAGAAGAGAACAACAACAAAAAAACACACTTCTACAGTGCTCACAAATTAGGATATTTTTTGATGAAATTTTTGATAAGAGTACTTTTTGTGCACAAAGAAGACAAATACCACCAACTGTCCAAAAGTACTTGTACAACGACTGAACAACAGAACAACAACAAAGTCAATATTGCTGGTCTCCGAGTATCCATTTCAGATGACATCTCTAGAATTACATAAACTTTAATAATAGACAAACAAAGTTTCAACCCTTTTGATCTACCTGACAAAGACTGAAAAGTGTTAAAACATTGTTTGTCTACGTAAAACTGAAATATTCAAACCCGTAAGTGAGTGTCCACACACTTTTGGCCATGCAGTGTACATAAGCAGAATGTTGAGCTTAGAAAGATTATAAAATAATTGTGTACTCAGCTGTGTTTAATGCTTTAGCAAAACGTGCCACAGATGGGAAATTTATAAGATTACCAGACAGTGCTAATTTTAAAGATGGTAAATCTATAAATATGATCATATTTACTAGTTTTATCCTGCTTTGGCTATATAGGGAATAGTTCTGTCATCATTTACTTACCCTCTTTCATTGTAAGGACAAAAATGAAGTTTTTATTTCAAAATATATTTTGTTAAAGCAAGTCATGTGGGTTTGCAATGCAATCAGGGAAAGTAAATGTGGACAGAGTTGTCATTTTAACTGTGACGAAGATAAAAAATGGTCAATAAGACATAAATGTTTCTTTAAAACGCAACATAGCTGTCAACTAGACTTGTTTTTGTATTATACATCCGTTCTCATACGGAGCACCAAGCTCTTCAGGCATTCACGCCGTATAAAGACCCAGTGGGTGGGGTCTGGACATTAGGCCTCTGGCTGTTCAGTACATGTTTAGCCTCTGAAGCCTGTGTTGCTTGAATAGATGACTACACAGACCCCCTGTGACCGACTTTGTAGGGCCTGGACCGAGGTTAGGATGTGCTGTCCATCATTCTAGACCTCCCCTGTTGAGTTTAAAGGACATTTGTTGTGTTTGTGTGTCTTATGAAAGACATCAGATTGTTGGCAACAGTTCAGGGGGATGGCAGAACTGACTGTTGCTATGGCGACATTGCCAGTGGTCTGTTTAGGGGTTGTCTGACCCTATTTCAAACCATTATTACACGCATAAAGATACACGCATGCACATGCATAAATCATGAATCTGTATGATGCCACTTATAATGCTGCTGTTATCCAACATCAAAATTCGGATAATAGATGTGATACGATTAAATTGTGCCCTGACTGGAGCAAATGTAAATCAACTATTATTTGGTATGGCAAATGAGTGCTTGCAAGCTTGCCCCAAAGCTTCAGATTGATAGTTGTGCCTGTTTTTAATACAAACTGTTTTTTACCCTCAGTCAAACATCTCCATCTGCAAATAGAGGACCAGAGCGCATGCTTTGTCATTCCTAATAGTGGATTGTTAGTAAATGAGACTCTTAGTCAAGATGAATTACTTGCCACATAATATGAAATCATTCATGCAACACACTGCCATGTTCTCACCGCTCTAAATACACCAGCATAATTACTAACCTGTCTTGGTCAGAACGAATTGAGGATATTGCAATATAGACCTGGATCCCAGAGGTTGTTAGTCAGATGGGACGGCTGCCATATTGCCTTGTTGGGTTACATCCAAAAAAATAAAACATAGAGGACACATCATACAAAGGGCAATGAAACTGCACATCTAAGCCAAAAAGAAAAAAAGAAATATGTATGACGTATTTCGTTTTTTTACTCTTGTGTCACTTGTTAATTAAAGTACATTACTCCTTTGAGCCATTAATATGTCTTGAGTCAGTTTTGTCATCATTTACTCACCACTGTGTCATTCCAAACACGTATGAGTCTCCTTTCTTTGAACACAATATAGGAGAAAATGTGAAGACTATGCATTTTCAAGCTTCAAGGACACAATTATAAGAATCATAAAAGTGGAGTCATACATTTGTGTAAGAAATTTTATTTATTGCTCATTTTCTCTCCAGTGAGCCGCTAACCTTTGTAACCAGTTAATTATTATTGACATGGGATTGGGTTGAGTTTTTGTTGTATTTGCACCGTTCTGACCAGCATGTGGTGTTTCAAGCCCTCCAAAATCTTGTTGGAAAGCAATTGGTTCAAATGATTCAGAGTTTCGAAAAGCTTCGTTTTCCCCATTACTAGCTTTAGAAGACATATTGCTTGTGTGTCGTATGGACCACTTTTATGAGTGTTTTGACTGGATTCATCTCATGTGAGTAAACAAAATTTTAAACATTTTTGGAAAAATACTCCTAATTCTCTCTGTGTAAAACTTCTTAATGAAGGCAAAATCATCGAGTACATCTTGAAAGGAAGCTTTCTGGCTTCTGGAAGCTTTAGAAATGTCTTGTTTAGTTTATCTTTTAGTTTAAGCTTGAAGGAGAGTGACATTAGCTTTGATCAGTATTACTAAACTGACAAATGAGACGTGTCCTCACTGACACTTATGTCTCTTTCATGTGTGTTTTGCACAGGCCATTTTGATCATCAGACATGATGTAAATCACACGTTTTTCACCACTGTGAAGAAGCATGTGTTTGTGCACGAGTGTGTGCTAGAGAAAAGGCTCCAGTGATGTTTAGATGAATCTCTGTTGTCCATTTGTGCTGTTTGGGTGTCCACATTGAATAGCACTGTATACTTTAAGGGTGGATGAAAAAGGTCTTCACTACTTCTATTTCAATCTGAGTGATGGAAAGAGGGTTGGCGAGAGGAACAAAGAGAAAAAGAGGAACATTAAACAATTCCAAGTGCCACAAGTGCAGTAGATTTACTGACCTATGAGCCACTGCACTCTCAGCATCCACCACACACTCAAGGTCATGCTGTAGCCCAATGTTCCTGACTGTGTGTATACTTTCAGTCATTTGAGTGTTTTTGGTTTTTTGTCCTTTTACAAAGATTAAAGCACATGTAGAAATATGGCGAGGCAAAACTGGAGGGCTTGAGGGCAGATGGGATGGCGTTCAAGAAAGCTTCTAAAAAGAAGTACTTCAACTGATGACCCTGAGGCGCCAAATGCAAGATGTTCAGACAAAGTTATTCAAACTGCACATTTTGGATGGAAAAACCACCCTGTGAGATTAAAAAGCTATGTCATACACAGGCACACACAGGCAAAGTTGAGGCTGCTGTAAGACACTTAAGTCAAGCATCATTCAAGACCAAATGGTACATGAATAAGACATGAGAGCATCTGGGACTGTGTCAGGCCAAAAAGCTGAACCCACACCTCTACAAGAACACACAAGACAAACCACTTACACTTAAAATCCACTTGCATCTGAGAGCGAGCCTGTTTTTATAAGTTTGCCGTGTCAGCGTGCACATTCCAGTGAGGGAACGTTTGAACATTTTGCCTCATTACACGCATAAACCTGAGATTTCCAAATGTATGTCTCATGGAAACAAATAGAAATTCTGGAGCACATCTGATTGACACTTTACTATCCCATGAGGTCACGGGAGAGGAGCTGTGAATGCCAATGAAGTGATGCAATTGACAACGCTGGTAGGTCACATGACATGACAGTGACACCATGATCGATGTATGTCCGAATTATATTCATAATACACTCATTCACCCTATATAGAATGTACTTTGTTAACAATCATAAAGTAGTTATTCAAAAGAAGTACTCATAGTGTGATTCACTGAAATGTTTTCTCAACCAACTAATTTTTTGAACTCCAGAAAACTTAACTTAAACGTGTTCAAAATTCTGAAAAGTTTGGAGAGGTTCATCCTAGATATTTTTGGTAAATTTTGTATCAGTACTGAAGAATCAGTGTACCCATCACTCTTATCTTCATGGAGAATCAGAGAGCAGAAATTCAGAGCTCCTATCCAGATTTCAGTTCTCCAGTCCTCTCCTGTTATGAGTCAGATGCACTAGATTATTGGACTTTGCAGTGTTTTGCCACTAAGGAATTCAAAATCCATTTGAGCCAGCAATAAACAGAAGTAACGATTAAAGTTGTTTGTTTGCTCAAAGTAGAGTAATGCAAGATGAGTCCTTCATATCCGCTTTCGAAGAGAGACGTGCATAAAATTACATCCTGAGGAAACTGTTGATTAAACTGTCTTGATGAAGATGCATGTGGATGCATGCTAGTTATCTTCTCTCTCACTCTCCCATTTTCAAAAGAACTGTGGATTTTCAGCTGAAATCTTTATCAGCTCCACACTCCTCTGTCATCAAGCCATCATTTATTTAGGCTGATGGCTTCAAAATGGCTCACCACAAATGGGCACCACTTCTATCTATAGAAGAATCCTTGACTCCACTCATCCATCTGTGGGGTTCATATACATCCATTTCTCTCACACAGTCAGCTGACTAATATGAAAGATTGAGTGCCATTTGTGAATAAAAAGAGGCAATCAATTATCAATTTTTTTTATTAAGAAAAAATAAAAATGGAAATAAATAAATGGGAATTTTAAATAAATGAATAGATGTATTTAAATGTTTTTATTTAAATGTTTATTAAATTAAGGTTAGTTAAATATAGCAATAAAATAATGTATTAATTTTGCAATTTTTTATAAATAAATAAACATAAAACACTGGCCAAATTCTTTATCCTTTTGCCAATCAAATTTCTTTCTCCATTTGTTAATAGAGCTTAGGTAATAGCATATTTTTTTTTAATTTTTTTACAGGACTGAAAAAAAAGGCTGTGAGGGATAAGAACAGTACATTCAAAGAACTGACTATCCTGATTAAAGGTCTATAATACAAAAAAAAAAAATATTTAACTGTATATCTTTAATATTTAAATTTATGAATAAAACAAATATAAGAGTCTAACTGAAATCTGGAAGAAAAAAAAGCAAGAATGAAAAGGAATTAATCTAGTAAATGACTCACGTCTTGACATAGTACTATGTATTGTGAGTCTAGTATGAATCATGTAGCCCTCTGGCCTGTTTTTATAATCTGATGTGATGTAAATCTAGTCTTTCACATGAGTGACTTTACCAAAAATATTATGGATATGCTGTATGTTGATTATGTTTGATGTGTTAGCATGTTTAGTATGTGTGTGCACATTCGTTGTGTGTATCTATATATGTGCATATGGATTTAGTTCTTTAGCCTGGGGGGCGCAATATGGACATGCTTTCACAATTTACCACAACATTTGCTCTTTTTAGGCTTTATCTCTTTCTCTAATAAGGTCTAGATATAGTTATATATTTATATGCCCTGTTGCCCAGTGTACTGTTGTACACTTCTTTAAATAAGATTAAATTGCTGTGGTATTATCAGTACTGAAGCAGTCAGCAGAGTAGGAGACCTGAATGTGCATCATAAATCCAAAGAGGTGTTGATAATCCAGTGTGAACTCCACAGCATCAGGAAATGTTGTGTGTGTGTGTGTGTGTGTGTGTGTGTGTGTGTGTGTGATGAGAAACACTTCTTGACGTTTCACTTTATCAGCAGTCCTGACAGTGGCCATCTGTGCCTCTTACCCACTACACAGCTCTCTTGGGACAATGAGCAGGGGAACAAATGTTTAAAGTGTGCGCGTATGAGTTCACACTGTGCTTGTCATTAATGTGTGTCGTGGCATTTCGCTCTCTTCAGGAGGTTTATCTGACCAAACAACCAACTGCCCCTCTGCTCACCTTTCCCTTTCTGTTAGTAAGATAACGCTGGAGAGGGGTGACATCATGGACAAATGACTAGAGTAATTCCTCCGTGTGTGTTCAGGGTATCCCTGCAGACACCCACACACCTTATGATCTGAGGTGTTGGAGTCCTTTTTGCGCTTTCACTGTCTGATCAGTCTGACCTTCAATGACTGGTGGACTGTTTGGGAGCTTATTTCAGTCTTCCTGAACTATATTAAGAGATTAATACAATCGTTTCATTTTCACAGTGAGAGATTAAACTATTTTTTTCACAACATCAGCATTCAGCCAATCAGAATGCTCATGAGAAACTTTATTAAACTTTGTGTCAGAATTTCTCACATCTTTATCTTAATTGCAAATTTATTTCTCTTAATTTTGACTTTATAGCTCACAACTGCAATTTATTTCTCTTAATTGCATCATAATCACAACTGCAATTTTATTTCTCTTAACTGCATCATAATTACAATTGTGACAGTAGCTGTGTCTCATTTAGAAGGCTGCGCCCTCCGGAGGTCGCATTCGAAGGCTGCATACATCATCGAGGCTGTCTTGTTTCAGAAAAGCAGGTAGAATGCGATCTTCTTTCACAGGAATTCGGAGGATGCATGAGGTGTTTCCTTCGCATAGACTGTAAAAAAAGATGGACGACGCGTCTCCTATTC
>SCHK01061705.1:0-11666 GCA_004124795.1 Poropuntius huangchuchieni
TTTTCTGCTTGCTGCAATAAATCGTTATTTTTCTGTACTTTCTGTACAATCGAATTTTGCCAAGATACTTTCAGATATGATAGACAAGATGTTATAGAATAATAATTTAACAAAACCCTAATTTTGACAAAAAAATTGACATTCAACCTACTTTTCAAATTTCCCCTGTAGGCACTTGCATGTGTTGCTTTATGCCTCTTATGCTACTAATGACGTCTTTTGGTTATTAATGTCTCGCACACACACTTAAATTGCAGTTAAGACTTCAGATACCGCAGTGACAAGTCAGGTGACGGTAGTGAAGAGGTCAGTTTCTGTTATTAGGAGTTCAGAAGGTCAGCCCATCTCTAATGGTGCTGTCTAGCTGTAGAGGAACAACCCAAGGTCTTCATCAGAGAATTGAATTGCATTGGGTTGATTTGAGTTAAAGCTCCAGTTTCCTCAGATCAGGACTTGTAAAACGTATTCACTGTTTCTCTTTTAACTACTGGAGGAGGTAGCGCCTATAAAAACCCACAGCTCCATTTCTATAGAAAGACGATAGTGTTTTTTGGTGTGCATTATTTGAGAGTGATCGTCTGAACATGACTATATATCCAGAATTAGGCATCACTGTTCCAACAGCGTGTTTTAGCCGCTCCATTACAGTCTTGTATTATGTGACATAATCGACAATGTAAAAAGTAATAAGATAGTTTAATGCCCTAAAAGAGACAGCAGAAAATGGATCGCTTTTACAAAAAAGGACAAGAAAAAAAAGCTTCTTCCTGTTGCCGTATAACCTTCTTGTCCTCTCGCATGTTCTTTTTTTTCTTTGAATTAATTTTTTCCCCTCCTAAAAACACTCTAGTTCTGTAACAGTGTTTTACTGTAAATAGATTAAACATTTGATGTAGGAAGTGAGAGGCAGCACTGATCTCCTTTTAAGGCCAGGGCTGTGAAGGGTGGTCAGTAGTTAACATGACTCTGAAGCTTCCTGCTGACTTTTGAGTACTGTCAACATACTGGCAAAACTGGCCCGCTTCAGACATCCTGATATCCTGATATCCTGGTGCTGACCATTTAACCAAAGCTGGAAAGTCAAAAGGAAATTTATGTGCCCTATTCGTTTGACTGGTACTGAGCTATTTTAAGGACAAAGTGAATGTATTTAAATGTGTATTATTGCACTTAAAAAGTTAGTTTATCCAACTTTGGAAATTCTGTCATCATTTACTCACCTTTATGCAATTCCAATGACATCAGGCTGTTTTCATCTTCAGAACACAAATAAACCTGAAGAAATGTATAATTTATTTCTAAAATTTGGATAAAACCACTGGAGTTACTCAAAATAGAAGCTTCTTTTTGAAGCTTTGATTACCAAGACATGCAATGGATGGACATCAGATTATATTAAAAATATTTAGTTTGTGTTCTGAAGATGATTGAAAGTCTTACAGGTTTGGAGCAACATTAGGGTGAGCAAATTATGCTTGGTTTTTATACAGGCCTATATCTCTATAGGCAAAAAGTAAAGGGTTCAAGAGAAAATAAGATTTTCCTTAAAATTAAAAATTTAACCTGGAAATAATATATTGTTTTTGAGGTTCTTCACTGCCTTTTACACCACTAATTAAATAGAGAGTTCACCCCAAAATTTAACATTTTAGATTTAATTACTCACCCTTATGTTGTTCCGAACCGATAAGACCTTTGTTCTTCTTTGGAACACAAATTAAGATATTTTTGATGAAATCCGCTTGCTTTTTGGCCCTGCATAGACAGCAACAGCAATGCATCTTGCATCTCGATTGAAATATTCTCGTAGCTTAATAAAATTAAAGTTGAACCACTGATGTCACATGAACTATTTTATCGATGCCCTTACTACCTTTCTACCTTTTGTGTTTTACAAAGATGAACAAAAGTCTTATGGGTTTGGAATGACATGAGGGTGAGTAATTAATGATAGAATTTTCATATTTGTCTGTCCTTTCAGTTAGGTAAATTTATACAAAAGGAATACTGTACCAAAATTTCCTTGCTTACATTGAAACTTGCAATATTCTCTTTGGAAAATTGTCATTTTACTGGATAACAAGAATCTCCGGTTTTTGCTCAAATTTGTGAAGTTCATTCAGATTGAGTAGTCATTAATATGAGGGACATATTAAATACTTGTGATAGCATTAATAAATGAGGGAAAAAATGATAAACAGAAGCATTTACACTAGTGGTCTTAGATTTTTGGACCCCACTGTAGCTATATGTCCACTTTGCTGATTTGCAGATGAGCCAATCACCCCTTACGTTAACATGAAAAAATGCTTTATGAATGGACTCTATATGTGTTTTACACTATACTGTCTCACTGCATAAACCCAAGAAAACAGACTCAATTTAGCTTCCAAATACAACATGGCAGCAATTATTCCTCTGTGCATTACAAAAAAGTCCTATATCAACAGTGTGTTACTTTTTTGTGTTGAAAGTCAACATCGTTTGAGTTTATTGGTGTGGATGTTTCTCAGATATTTGGCCTGGAACTATGACATCAGCGCGTGTCATTGGCGGGTGAATTAGTGTGGTTATTTGTGATGACTGTGCACTGCAAAAGAATCTTTTTTCTAAGAGGGCAAATGAAGTTGAAGTTTGCTGGGTCAGTACAAGGTGCCTCGTGTTACTGGCAATATAAGGGTCGTAGTGGCATGCCAAAAGTTTCTGTTATTTGCTGTTTAAACATTCATTGGTCTTTGGGAGAGAATACTTGGAATTTTGCTCTGCCTTTTTGCCTAGGGTGGTTACTTTTAACCTGGGCAGGTTCATTTATATTCTGCACCCTTTTTAGTGTTGTTCAATCAACATTATCTAAATATGGCGATTCAGTCCTTTTAGGGATCTCTGTGTGTCTTTCTATAAGGCTCTTAGAAGAATTAGTCGCTTCTGTTTGGTTTGTTACCCACCTTAACCTCTCCTCATATTTTATAAATAAACCCATCTAAAGAAAATGCAGTCATGTGCTAAATACTTCTCAGATGGTCCTCACACTCACTGGCTTTTTCTCATTTAGTTAATAACCCTCATCTCAGTTTTACATCTGAATGGACTCTATTTTGCCATACTTATAGGAAAGAAACAGCACTTCTGTTGAAACAAGTTTGAAAACTCTCCAAAACCGTCAAGTTGCGGTGATCCACTGTAAAGACTACGATGAGTCCTTCAGGATGGAACCACTGTGATATGTTGTTTGTGTTGAGGAACCGAATGCAATGTGATTTACAAGCTGAGGTTATGAAGGGCTTTTCCTGTGCACTTCGTGTGTAATGACCAGTCTTTGTGCTGATAGATATGTCACATTTATACTCGAATAGACTCTTGTTTGTGGTGAGGTCTATAGAGGAAGCAGACGGGCTCGGTGCATGGCAGATCTACTGCGGATAGAGAGAACGCCAAAAGTCATAAAACAGTCATAGAGATAAAAACTGAGCTGGAGGTCCAAGAGCAAAGTGAATCTAGAACATCCCATTTATTTGTTTAATATGTCATCGTTGTGTATGAAATGGTTGTCCTTGAATCAGCATTTGGAAAGAAATGAAAATTACTGCTCTGCACAAGTGCACATGCTGTTGTTTTTAAAGGAATAGTTCACACAAAAATGAAAATTCTGTCATCGTTTTCTCATTATATCATGTCATTTCACACCCGTTTGAGGTTTTTTCCTGAAACACAAAAGATGAATTTTTAAGAATACATTCCAAATTTGGGGTTGGTACTTTTTTGAAAAGCTTACCAAGGCTGCAAATATTTATTTTAGCAGCCAATACTTCAGACTTCAGTGTCACATGATCCTTTATAAGTCATTTTAATGTGCTGATTTGGTGCTCGAGAAACATTTCTTTTAATCAATATCTTATGTTGAAAACAGTTGCGCTGCTTGATATTGATGTGGAAACTGTGATGCATTTTTGTTCAGGAATATTTGATAAATAGAAAGTGTCAAACTGTTTATTTATTTTACATAAAAACCTTTCCTGCCACTTTTGATCAATTTAGTGCATCCATGCTAAATAGAAGTATTTATTAATTTATTAAAAAAACCCAAAAAAAACCATAGATATTCATGGAAGAATTTTGTATTTATTTTATTTCATTTCTCTTCTCTTGTCTTATTCAGCAACAACTCTGTGTTTTTGCAGTGATTTCTAGCCAGTACTATTTCCCAAGCAGAAAGATTTATTTTACTTTTTATTTTCAAAACCATTTTCAAAACCATTTTTACCATAAATAAACTTATCAGAATAACATCATAATACTTGAAGAAAGTCATCATAAATCTCTTTTTATTTGCATAATACATAGTAAATCTTTTTATTTGGAAAAATATTTGGAAACTAGCTACAGCATATAAGTGCTTTTGACACTGAGAGTCTAAAACCAAACAAATATGACTAATTCTTTTTTTAAAATTGGAAGATATCCATATATCTTTGGGTGTTTCCTTGCAGCAAGGATGCTGCATCTCACACAGCTGTGTTGCTCGTGCACATGGGAAATGGCCTTAGTTATATTGCTGGCATCAGGAGACCTTTAGTAGTCTGATATCTTTTACACTGCACAAATGCTGTCAGTAGTTTTTGAAAGACTGTAAAGTTTATATAAAGGCAGGGTGCAGTAACTAACCAGTCTTGTGCTTTGTAACTTAGTAACAGAAACAAAACAGACAGGAACTGCAATATTTTGCAGCTGTATTTTTATTGATTTCAGGCTTTTGAATTCCTCATTTTCTGTTTCAATATTTAAAGGCTTCATATCATCTCCATGTTCTGTTTTACAACCTTTTTTTACGTTCCTATTAAAGACATTTCACTTTTTCCAGCTCTGACAGATCCGACATCTGCACAAAGGGCAGCGTATCAGACTGTGAGTTTTAAAGCCGAAGAACTGTAAAAAGTCAAAAGATGTTGTCGTTGTTGGCTTCTGTTGTCATTGTGACTTGATGGAGTGATAAAGAAACGGAGACAAGACAGTGGGAAGGTTTCTCCATCTGCATCACTGGGGCAGGCCTCTATCCATCATGTCTCATCTCATTCTCTCTTCATCCCTACTTTCTCACTCCTCTGCTTGGCCTCAATGTCGGAGTGACTTACAATAAGATTAGGGGGCCTGAGCCAGGCCTCCCAGCAGAGACCCATGAATAGAGCGCGTTTGGGACGTCTGACGACTTGTGTAAAGGTAGCATCATCAATCACAGCTCTTTTTATTCTTCATGGTTTGATTCATTCAACAAGATCTTTTTTCTATGGCTATCCCACATGAAACAATACAGCAGAGAAGTTTTTGTTGAAGAAAAACCCACAAGGAAATTCTAATCACATGTATCTAAAATGAACATGAGTTGTGGTTTGTCACATTGTCATCCTGACAGAGATATGAGAAAGACTGAATAAGATAACGATGACTCAGTCATCCTGGAACCACAAACTGACTGCAACCTGAATTCACATGAAACAGAGCTCTAGATTTATTATAATCATCAATGTTGATTACCCAGTGTCGTTTTGGTTGGAAGCATGGATCTGGAAATGTTTGTCATGGTGATGTCTCTCAACCCACAAGACATGTAATTTCATGAGATGCTGAGGGTCAGGACTCATGGATGCTGCCAGTTGTGGTTATATGGTGAAGCCATACACTGAAATGACTTGTTAAGTGTTTCCTTATGCGGATGAACTTGATGTTGGCTGATATAAGGTTTTTTGCCATTTAGTAGATTTTGGATGCTCATGATAGTGGGGATGAAGTTTGAGAACATTATCTCTGTTCCAAAACCTAGTGAGCTTCTCCCTTAGGCACTGTTGTTCCAAATGGTTCCAACTTCATTTTTATTTCCAACTTGTGGGGCTTTCACACTGACCTGAGACTACTTTTGAGGGGTGACAGGAACCTTAATTGTTCTACCTCCCTTAGGCCAAGTTGTAAGCCAGCCCTTATCCTTTAGAGAGGATGCAATTTCATAATGCATTGATTGTAAATAATTAATCCAACATGGTGACTATAATAAATTTCATTCATTCAATTCATTTAGTACAAGTATTGATCAAATGTGATTTAAAATCATTTTAAAAACATTATTTTACCACATATGAGTTTGTTATATTTATATTTATTCTTATTAAATTGTCATACTTTTTGTGTGCACTTTGCATTTGTGTGGTGCACTGATTTCCTGCCATTGAGTGACATTCCAAATGGCAGGAGTTTTCATACCAGTTGGTTGGAAGAGGGATATAGGAGATTTGCAAAAAAACAAAACAAAAAGAAAATTCATTTTTAGAGCTGTCAAAGTTTGAGGGATAGTTCACCATTAGTTTCACTGCTCAAAGAAAATATTTGCTATGCTTTGTCCATGAAAGTGAGATCAGCTCCGCATGCTGTCCAAGTGGAAGGTTTTATGGTGGAGGAACATATGCATAATGTGTTGAGTGATAAAGAACGAAGAATTTGTAAAGTTGTTGAAGGGTAAGATTCACTTCACTGACTGACCTGGGCATGCAGTTTTCCTTATTTCTCACCAGCAATCCACCTGAAATAAGTCAGGTTTTTTTTTTTTTTGGTCTTTTTTTTTTTTTAAAGACACCCTTTTATGATCTCCTGACAAGTAACCCGAAAAAATAAAGGCAGCTATACATCAATTTTCATGTATAAACCCGCATTTTACATGGTGTGTGAAAAAAAATAAATAAATAAAAAAAATAAAATAAAAAAGTATAAGTGTCTAACTAAGTTTCTTTCTTATGTTGAAAAAAGAAGATATTTTGAAGAATTTGAAAGAACTTTCATAGTAGGGAATGAAATACTATGGAAGTCAATGGGGAACATCAGCTGTTCGATTACCAGCATTCTTCAAAATATCTCTTTTTGTCTTCAACAATAAAAGAAACAGGTTTGTAACGACATGATGGTGAGTAGGCCTAAAAGATGACAAAATATTCATTTTTCAGGTGAGCTATTCCTTTAACTCTGAAACTGCCCTGGAATACTATTTATTATTAAAGCTTTATACAAATAAATTTGAGTTAAATTAAAAATGTTTCTCTACAGGTTTATACATCTAAATAGTGGTCAGATAGAAGACACACCTTATATTAAATCAGTGTTTATCTTTTTAGATAATATTTTAATCATTTGCTTTGGCTTTACTACAGTAACAATATGAAAGCTTACTGTATTGTTTAATTTAGCATGCAACATGGTTGTAAAATTTGGGTTTATACATGAAAAAATATAGCTGGCTTTATTTTTTTTCGGGTATCTTGTCAGGAAATCATAAAATAGTTGGGGGTCTTTGAAAAAAAGTTTAAAAACCCTGACTTATTTCAGGTGGATTGCTGGTGAGGAAGAAGGGAAACTGCATGCCCAGGTCAGTCAGTGAAGTGTATCTTACCCTTCCACAACTTTACAAATCTTTGGTTCTCCATCACTCAACACATTATGCATGTGTTCCTCCACCGTAAAACCTTCCACTTGGACAGCATACGGAGAGCTGATCTCACTTTCATGGACAAAGCATAGCAAATGTTTTCTTTGAGCAGAGAAACCCTAACAGTTACCTTCAAAAATGAAGCCACAAGATCATAGTGGAAGCTGAAAGACCTATTTAAGAGGCTGAGAGTGCTGTTTTCAGATTTCAGATTTCTTCTTTTGTTTTTTATAGATGCCATAAAGCATCTAATCGGTATTCCCGTCGCCCAGGCCGCAGTGCTGCTTAGTGGATCTTGGCTTTGATATGGCGTGATACATCTGGAATGAATGTGTGCTTGTGACAGTCGTTAGCTACATGGCCCCACATTAAACATCGGTGGCAGGAATTCCCAGACGACAGGAAGAAGTGATCTAGAGCTCCGCAAACTGTGTGACCAAGATGAGCGGTGAATGTTTTACACCTCTTGCAGCATTGTAGATACTTTTCGCATGTCAAGACATGAGACAGATTTGTTTTGAGAAAAATATGCTTTGGGTCTGAACAAATGTCTTTGTTTTGAAAAGGAAGGAAGTTGCATTTACAGACGTGAATTGATGTCAGTGCGCTCATGTGTTATGAATGATGGCGAGACGCAGAACTCGCTAATTTTCTACAGCGTATCGGAGGAGAAGACAGATTGAGCACATGGTGTTTTCACAACACAGAGGAATTTAGCGCATTAAAATTGAGATGCCATGTAATGAAACTTTAATGGTAGTCCAGAGCATTCAAAAAGCACATTATCTATCAGTAAAGTCTCATTAGCTGGCAGAGAATGTACACTCTTCTTACAAGTGAAACTGTATTTGTTTAGATGTTTTAAAAGTTTTAGAGTAGAACTTTATACTTCAGCCACTGTATACAGATCTTTCTGTATAAGATTGATTAATACCACAGCCTATGTGGATCCAGGATTAGATTGCTACCTCATGTATCTCTGTCTTTTGATTTTGTGACTGTGAAATGAGAGACACTGATAATATGCACTAGTAAAACTTTACTAATTAAGTAGAGTTTGTTTGTTTGTTGAATTTAAATGGGACAAGTTGGTCGACCGCAAATACTCGCACATGTCTTTTTAAACCCATTTTTAGCTGTTTGTACCAAGTTAGCATAACTTTTAACCTTTGGTTATGAACCTGGTAACAGTCCCAACACTAAAGTTCAGTTCTAGGAGAATGTTACAGCACATTGTTTAGCAACTGACAACTAATCATAAAATAAACAGTTCTTGCCTCATTGAATATTCATGTTCTTTGTTCGATCGCAGAAACGTTCACATGCGATGTTTAGTTTTAACATCTGTGGCGAAATTAAAAATGTCAAACAGTGATGGCAAGTGCAAACTTGAATAAAGAAGAGACTTTTTATTTGTTTTTTGTTGCATGTCGACATTTTCACAGATGGACAAGCTGTTATTGAAACGAACTGCATGCCTGTTGCGATCTGTATTCGTCCAATCAAAGATGTTGACCTCTTAAATACGCAAATAAGAACATTAACACAGATATCCGGTGTGCAATCCTGACACAAAATGAAGGTGCGGTCACATTTATTGATGCGCACCAAATTTTTATATGCAGAATATTTTCATGAGAGGGTGAAACATCAACGGGCATTACGCAAATTCGCTGTGTTGACCAACAGAAAGCTACTTGGTTTGAAAGTGACTTTGGCATGAACTGTGCTTCATGCATTGCTTCACTATTAACAATGGATAGTGGACCCACAAAATTTCACTAAAGTGACCACACCTTAATCCTTGATAATGTATGAACATTATGAAGTGAGACAATCCAGAATTATGTTTGCCCAAGGTTAGGTTGGCCCTTGTTTAACAATAGTGTGAAAAGCTCAATAGTGGGAATGAAAGTAAAGAAATATAATCTTCTGCCTTACCGCCTTACCTTTCCTGTGGATTAGATGCTATCAGGTTATGGGAGTCCCCCCCTCGTAACTTCAGATCGTATCCAGATGTCCACACTGATTCCATTCTGATGGAGAGTCTATGCTCAAACAATGACAACCAGATTGTCTGGCATTGCCAGGTTTTGTTGCTTACACTCATTTGTAGATTTTGGCAAGGGAAAAATGCAAACTAATGAGATATTTCATTAAATAATAAAATATGTAAGATGAAAGAAATGGCAGATCAAGGAGTTCATCTACTTTCTTTTTTTTTTTTTTTAGTAATATTAGTGTACAAAACAAATCAAACCCAATGGAATGTGCAGATGTGGAGCATTGCATGAGTATCAGGCTCGTCCTTGAATCTATGGATTGAATAAACTCTTTGCAGTCAATCGGGTCTATATGGAGATATATGGAATCTAATTTTAGAGTGAACCTTTTAGGTGATTATTTAATGGCGGCGCCAACTCTCGCTTGCACGGGATGTGTTGACCCACCTGCCATGTTTTCAGGACTTTTAATGGTAGAGCTCTTAAAAGGGTGAAAATATCACTCCTTCACACACACATTCTCAAACCTTCAGTATTACTTTTAAAGCGGTGTTGCCTAAGCCTGCAGGAATGTGTATGGTCTGCCTGTAAACTTCTCTTAACGTCTTCATGCAGGCAGTAATATTTCCCTGGAGCTCTCTCCACATTATGGGGAAAGTGAGTTTGCCATGTGGTGAGGAGGCTGCAATTTCAGCTGGCAGTTCCCTTTGTAAACCCCCCTCCCTACCTGTTTTTAAGGGTGAAAGGATTCCCTCCTAACATATTTTCTTTCTGCTGCACACACCAATCTGGCATGATTGTCATTGTGGGTGATGGCAAGAGCAAATTGAAGCTCTGTTAGTACAGGGCTAATTGCTAACTTGTTAACCACATGGGTTTGGAATATGTATCTGTGGTGCTGGACTAAGGAGAGGGAAGGTTAACTTATGCCCCAGGGCAGTCCATAGAGTAAGTAGGTAACAACCGTACTATGCAGCAGCATGTGGTTCCCATTCAGAGCCAGAGGAAGCTTGGAGGTTTAGAAGATCCTTAGTTCATCCATTCTTTAAACACGCTGATTTCAGGCTCTTGTTGTAGTAGTTTTTCTAGGGACTGTCTAGGGAATCTTTTGGTAAAGGTTTTATGGGATGTTGCACTTCAGGATAAAGAAAAACAGGGCTTTCCTTCCTTTCTTGTTAAAAATGGTGAGGTCTGTACTTTGGGGTCTGTATTTGGGGTCAGATAACTTTAGCCATTTAAAGACCAAGATGGAGCAGAAATAGTATTCATGTTTTTGGAAGAGAAACAAAACAAGGGTTAATGACAATTACAAATGTCCAACATAACAGAAAGGAACAATTAAAAAAAAAAAAAGTTTTAATTGCCAGGTTCCTACACTGTAAAAAATAAAAGTTGACTTAACTTAAAAAAATTGAGGAAACCCGTTGCTTTAAAATTATTAAGTAAATAATAATTTAAAAAAATAAGTTACTTGAACTATAAAGCTCTATAAAGGCAATGGTTTTCCTCAGTTTTATTAAGTTAAGTCAACTTTTCACTTTTTACAGTGTATATAAATGTAATATTTGGATTTGCATTAGTTGTATATGGTCTTGAAAAAGTTTTAGACAGTTTTTAAACATACTGTGTCCCTCAAAAATATCAAAATGAGTTTTAATTCAGAAATTAAAAACATAGAATAGCTATTTTCAAATGATTTTATATGCGACCTTGTACCACAAAACCAGCCATAAGTTGCACGGGTATATTTGTAGCAATAGCCAATAATACATTGTATGGGTCAAAATAATTGATTTTCCTTTTATGCCAAAAATCATTAGGATATTAAGTAAAGATCATGTTCCGTGAAGATATTTTGTACATTTTTCTACCGTAAATATCGAAACTTAATTTTTGATTAATAATATGCAATTCTAAGGACTTCATTTGGACAACTTTAAAGGCGATTTCCTCAATATTTTATTTTATTTTTTTTGCACCCTCAGATTTTTAAGTAGTTGTGTCTTGGCCAAATATTGTTCTATCCTAACAAACCATATATCAATGGAAAGCCTATTTATTCAGCTTTCAGATCATGTATAAATCTCAATTTAAGAAATTTGACCCTTTTGACTGGTTTTGTGGTCCAGGGTCACATATTATGAATTACATTTTAATGTTTTTGAGAAAATATATTTGAACAAGACCAAAAAAAAAAAAAA
>SCHK01061893.1:11712-21874 GCA_004124795.1 Poropuntius huangchuchieni
CACTACTACCAGTCCATAATCCATAATAATGCTTCCTCCGATGAGCGTGGGTACATTTTCTGGAAACTTTGATTTTTTTGGATGAACTATGCCTTTAAAACTAGAATGTGACTAAATGTGGAGTTGATTAAAATTTTATATTTTATGTATTTGTTATGGGGCACATTTATGAACATGTCTGATGTATGGATTAAAATATATGTAAGATCACAAAATAAGGCACAAATTTATTTGTAATTTTGTCTGTAATTTAATTCTCTAATAAATGCCCTGTCCATTTGTGATCAAAAATAGGTACCATTTTGCTTAGTTGGTAGGGTATGAATGGAAATGGATTGCATTTAATTTTGCTTAAAATGGCATTTGTTTATTTACTTATTTATTTATTTATTTATTTATTTATTTAATCATGTGGTGTGCTGCTCATGATCGTTCTTGTAATTTTCACGTATTCATATTTGTTTTCCCCCTTTCTACTAATTCAATTAAGGCATGCACTATTGCAATTCATTTGTTTATTTCATATTTTTTGTTTCAAGATTTTGAAACAGACCTTATAGTCCATAGATTTTGTTCTATATAGTTATCTGCATGTCTTTTCCATAAGGATGCAGTGATAAAGAACAAGAAATCCATATATTGTGGCAAGAGATGAGCACAAAGTCTAAACAAATTTTGAAAGACTATATTTATTTGATCAAAATACAGTAAAACATTAATATTGTGAAATATTATTACATTTGAAAATAACTGTTTTCTACTGTAATATATTGCAAAATGTAATTTATTTATTCCTGTGATGCAAAGCTGAATTTTCAGCATCATTACATTACTTCATAAATCATTCTAATATGCTGATTTGATGCTAAAGAAACATGTCTTAAAGTGACTGAAGTTAATAACAGTTGTGCTGCTTAATATTTTTGAGGAAACCATGATACATTATTTTCAGGATATTTTGATGAATAGAAAGTTCACAAGAACAGCATTTAACTGAAACGGAAATATTTTGTAACATTATAAATGTCAATTATGACCAATTTAATGCATTTTGAACAGTAAAGGTACGCTAAATGTGGAGCAGACTTTATGAGAATAGTTAAAGTGTGAATCCTAATAAATCCTTCTTTTCCTAAAATCAATATACATGTGATTTATAAAGAGATAAGCATGATTTAAACCATACTCCGTTTAAAGAAGTCCCTAAAAAAGAGTTAAATTACCGTATAATACATTATTCATTTATGAATTGTTAAAATTGCATTAGAAAATACTCTAGAATGTGAACTCATAAACATGTTTGTGTGTGAGAGAGAGAGTTTATGTGTGTTTTGTGGTCACTGTCTGATGATGTGTATATTGTGCATGCTGTTAGATGCATTCCTATTAGAAGAGAAAGAAAGAGAGAGAGAGAATGTGTGTGTGTGTGTGTGTGTGTGTGTGTGTTTGGGGGCTGAACTCTGTCTGCAGGGACACTTGTCTCTGTTGAGTGCTGTCACAGAAACAGCTCCTTGGATGTGTCATGATTGCACTAATTACTGAGAGTCAGTGAAAGCTTTGACAAGGACGACCACAACACACACTTCTGTGTCTGCACCAACACACACACACACACACACACACACACACACACACACACACACACACACACACACAGAGAGAGAGAGAGAGAGAGAGAGAGAGAGAGGACACAATATTGGATTATTAGAGCTTTAACCACAGATGCCAATATGAAAATCACAATATTTTTTATCTTAATAAAACATGGAATTTTATTCAGTGCAAAGTTTTTTAGTTGATTTTAAAGAAATACTCTGGGCTTTAGTTTTTGCAGCACCGTGTGTGATTACTCTCTGTTTCCAGGGAAATTAATTTAGACTTCAGTCCTTCAAAAAAACCAACCAACCAAACAAACAAACAAACAAAGATCACCTTTACTGTAATTACATTTAAAGTTAGGGCTAACTGGCAAATAACTACAATAATTAATTTGATCAAAATTGACAGTAAAGAAATTTGTAATGTTAAAAAAAGATTTCCATTTCAAATAAATAGATACATAAAACTCCCTCTATTCATCAAAGAAGCTTTAAAAATGTATCTCTTTTCCACAAAAAGCAGCACAACTGTTTTTAACATTAATACATTTTAAGAAATATGCAAATCAGCATATTATAATGATTTCTAATATAGAAGACTGGAGTAATGATGCTGAAAATTTAGCTTTGAACGACAGAAATAAAATACATTTTTAAATAAATTAAAATCCAAAACTATAAAATATAATAATATTTCACAATATTTACTGTATTTTTGACCAAATAAATGCAGCCTTGAGAAATTCAAACACATGCATTTATATATAATATAAAATAAAATAATAAAAATATATAAATGTCAAAATATTCAAAATATATACTATTTGTGTGTGTATTTATACACACATAATAAATAAACACAGTACACATACATATATTATGTAAACAAAAACTAATTAATCATTTGACAGCACTAGTAAACAACACAACACAACACAACACAACACAACACAAACTTTTTAAATGTAGTGTATATTAAAATATTGTTTCTTGCACTTTACTGTTTCATTTATTGAGTACACATATGCACTACACACAAAACAACCCTAACAATGATAGTGTATTTTGAATGTTCGTTCTGGTGATAATCAATAGACTGCCATTATAATGACTTTTTCCATCCTTTATTATTATTTGTTATCATACTACAGTAATCATTTTAAAAACTCCATTCCTATGACAATACTATCTTTATTTCTTTGTTTTAAATCCAAATATGGACAAACGCGTTTTTTTCTGCAATAATTCATACATGCACATCAGTGAAATTACCAGCTCTACATTTCTGTTTTTACAAATATTTTATAGAATCTAATTGTTTTGAAAATAGTTAATAAATAAATATCGCTTTTTATTTATCCTCTTTCCTTCTACTGTTTTCCTTCTGTTCAGTTTTTTTATTACCATTTCTTACTATGTGTAAGTAACTTGTTGTTTTTTAGCATTTGTGTTTTGCTCAGTGTTATTTTTTTAGGATTACTGTTAAACTAATGTAGTTTGATATGTATATGTTATCTATTTTTATAACTTGTAGTAATGTTTGTCATTTTATCAATATTATATTGCATATGCGTGTGTACATGCACATATGTTTTTTGTATTGGCTTATTATGTTAGAATCATTATTATAATCTTTAACTTGTGTTCTCTTAATATTTTTATTCGTTTGTAGCTTTCTTTTGTTTTTTTATTTTAATGTTAAGTTTAGAAATTTTGTTGTATGCATTTGTCATTTTTATTAATTGTGTGTATACGGTATATAGTACACTGTAAAATTATTAAGTAAACAATAATTTTAAAAAATAAGTTACTTGAACTTATTTTTTTAAATGATTTTTACTTGATAATTTTAAGGCAACGGGTTTCCTCAGTTTTTTTAAGTTAAGTCAACTTTTCACTTGTATTTATACAGTTTTAGCTTTTAGTTTTAGATCATTTTTTTGTTTTAATACTACTATTGATTGTTTCTGTTGTCCTTTGGATAAAAGCGTCTGCTAAATGACTAAGCATAAACATAAACATAAAAACATGCTCTTTTTAATTTATTTTTTTAAATCCAACTCTTGTTGGGTTCACGGAGGTGTTTGGTTCATTTGGTTCTCCTCCACACATTCTAACCCATCAGCATTAGCAGCTCTCTGTTCCCAAATAACAAGGCCAAGAACTTAAACATTTCCATCTGTTTATCAAAACAGCCGCTCGCAAACCCATCGAGGGGTCGAAAAAAATCAGAGGACGCGCTGTTCAATCCGATGAGAGGTGACAGTTTACATCTCCGCCCACAATTAACACATCTCTCCCTCCCTCTCTCCCTCTCTCTCTCTCTCTCTCCGGCTGGCTGTGATAATGCCTGTTGTCAGCTGTGTTTAGCAGGCCAGATCAGTGTGAGCGCTGGGCTGCTGCAGTCGCTGACAGATTGAAGGTTCAGCACTGGGGCTATCATGACAGATGGAAACTGGCATCAATGTTCAGAGCGCGCCAATCACAGGGGACCTGCTCCCCTCATTCGTCAGGCCGCCGTTCTGAACCCTCCCCCCGCTTCTGACGGGTGTGTGTGTGTGTGTGTGTGAGATGGCATTGTTAACCAGTGCATCTGTGAGACTGACTTTCCTCTGATGGAAGCATAGGCTGGAGAAAAAGAGAGAGAGAGAGAGAGAGAGAGAGGTTGGCTGGTCACTGCTGCAATGCCAGTCTTTGATTTGATAGCAGCTCCGCTCCTGGGAATAACCGCAAAACTTTCAAACATTCAGAACAGAGGGAAGACCCCAGAGGAGTGACAGAGAGAGCGAGAGAGGGACATGATGGACAGATTTACCCCTCCTTCTCTGACTATCTTTCACTGATCCACTAATACTATGCTAATTACCCACTCCAAACACTGCTGTTCAGTCGCACACGGCATGAAGAAGAGTTTGGGCTTTAACGTGTCACGTTACGCTGGGATATCTCGGCTCTCTGGAATACTTGATTCCGGTCATTAATGGAGAAATTAACCCTTTATCTTCACTTTATTACGGCGGTTTAAGTCTAGATGCCTGGCGATGGCTGATCTTTCACAGCTCAGGAGATTTTAGAGTTAAAGTAAAAATAACGGAGAGATTAGGGACACACTTTATTTTGCAGCATTCATGTTGCCATGTGTTTACATAAATAATAGACTAATGCTATTTAATGACATGCACTTGGTGTGTTATTATTAATAATACTATTTTTAAGCTGCTTGTAGTTGCGTATAGTGCTTTTTATTTAAGTAGTAACTCTTTAATATGTAATATTTGAAACATGAAGAAAATCAAACTTTTTTCCCACTATGATTTTAATACAGAAAGTATCACACTATAAAATGAAGACAGCTATTCAGATAGTTTTGTCTCGTTCACGTTGAAATCTGACTTTTGTTTGCACTTTCGTATCTTGGAAAAGTTGGAGACATTATAGAGGTTTTTTATTTTTTGTGTGTGTGTGTCTGAAATGGGGACATAATGTGATATTATTAGATTCATTTTCTCAAGTGAAAACCCAAGAAGCTGCAAACTTAAACTAAAGCCATTACTTGCTTTCAATTTAATCTCATTGATGTCTAAGAAGAAACAGTGGAGATGTTACAACATTGCATTTGCTATTATTTTTTTAAGCTATGAGCTGCCTTAGCATAGCAGTTTACAACAAAAATCAAGTTTGTGTGTGTGAACTAAATTTTATATTTTGGGGACAAATTTGTACATAGAAGTGAGCTAAATCTGACAAAACCTTCTTTTGGGGATGTCCTCATTTGTAGAAAAAAAGCATAAAAATATGGTTAATAAAGTTTATTATTATTTTTTTGGTAACACTTTACAATGTGTCATTCGTAAACGTTAGTTAATGTATTAACTAACATGAACAAACAATGAACAATGCATTTATTACAGTATTTATTCATCTTTGTTAACGATAGTTAATAAAAATACAATCATTCATTGTTAGTTCATGTTAGCTCACAGTGCATTAACTGTTTGTGTTTGGTGTTTGATATAGTGTGCACATGAGCAAAAGAAAAAAGAAGAAAATGAAAGCCAATAAAGGTGTGCTTATTAAATGTGTTTTTGTGTATTTTAAGGAACACATTACTGATTCCGGATGGTGTTGCAGAGTCTGTTGTGTTTCAAGCATGACTAGTTATCAGGGGCCCTGACCACCTCGAGGACAACACACACTCACACACTCACAAATACATATTCACACACACACACACACACACACACACTGGAGGCCTTGACAGACTATAACATACAGAAGAGCTGTGGGTTTGACAGTATAGAAGAACGAACAGAAGTTAATAAATAAGTACAAAGTAATGCACTTACAATGGAACTCTATATGTTTAAATACAGCCACAAAACTTATTTATCCAATTATTTATTTATTATTTATCCAACCATAACTTTGGTAATATTGATAATGTTTCCATGATACATCCTTACAACAATAATGTGAATAACAAGTCACCAAAGGTTCATTTATCGAAAACAGAAAGGATGAAACGACAATTTGTTTCTGCAATAATTCATACATGCACATCAGTGAAATTACAAGCTTTAAATTTCTGTTTTTACAAATACTTCACAGAATATAATTGTTTTAATTGTTTTAAAAATATGTGTGCAAGAAAAAGAGATTTGCATTCTGGTGTCCTATTATTTGAAACATTTACATACCCAAAATAATGTAAATAAATATAATAAAAAAAAAAAAAAATCAAAACAAGGAAAACATTTGATGTGAGGAAAAAAACCATATTATTGTCTGTCTGATATTCATTGTGTCAGATTTATTCTACCACCGATAAGTTTTCCCAGTGTGTTCTGGTGAACCAGGGGATACTGTGAGTGTGAAATCTTTGTCTTCGAGGGGCTTCCAGACATCAGCGCACCTCCAGGAGCCCGGTGAAGAAAAACACAGCAGCCGCGCGCAGGGAGAGAGACAGAGTGAGACGCAGCCGACGTTTCCAGTTCATAAAAGTGCGCTGTGCTCCCCTGAGAGTCTGTCTCATCTCTATGATGGCCAATAATAGCCCATTGTAGTCAAACGCTCCTTTTCCTCCTCGCGACAGAATGAGGACGCCTTATTTACAGAGGACAGGACAGTACTAGCAGAACAGCCCCTCTCCCCACACGGAAATACTGCTGACAGAGAGAAAGAGAGAGAGAGAGAGAGAGCAGTGAAATCTTGGGTTTCTCCTTCAAGGAGTTGTTGCACATCTCTATATTTATAGTTGTGTTTAGGAACATTGGGACCTGTGACTGTAGATCTGCCACACCTCCTCAAACCCTGCTCCACTTCTCCATCGTATCACCACACACAAATACACAAACACTCATTCTTGTTTGTTTCTTGTTATTGTACTATTATGACTGTATGTTACAAATACAGCCGGTAAAACTACTGTATGTGTTTGCTTAATTTCTCACTTTGCAATTTGTTCACTTGTAGATACATGGGTTTCACTTTATTTTGTAATGTCTTTGTCATTATATTTAATTAATAAGTAATATGTGACCCTGGAGCACAAAACCAGTCATAAGTAACACTGGTATATTTGTAGCAAAATTTTCTTTTATCCAAAAATATTGTATTGAGTAAAGATCATGTTCAATGAAGAAATTTTGGACATTTTTACCGTAAACATATCAAAACTTAGTTTTTGATTAGTAATATGCATTGCTAAGAACTTAATTTGCACAGTTTTAAAGGCAATTTTCTCAATATTTAGATTTTTTTGCACCCTCAGATTTTCAAGTAGTTGTATCTCAGCAAAATATTGTCCTATCCTAACAAACATCAATGGAAAGCTTATTATTCAGCTTTCAGATGATGTATAAATCTCAATTTTGTTTTGTGGTCCAGGATTATATATTAATAACAGACATGGACTTTCTATGGTTAGGGTTTGATTTAGGGTTATTGCAAGTAATTATGCACTGTTATGCTATTGCAATTACACGGTACTGTAAGAACACTGTAAGATAAAGAGTTACTGATACATGCATTTGTCATGAACTGTTAACATCTGTGTTTTTGATGTTCGTATGCAATCAACCTGATAAACCAACTCTGTCATAACAATTCGCTATAATACATCTCATTATTAGTTACATATTCTCTATTAAAACAGCAAGCTGGAGTGGAACATATTAAAGAGATTGTCCTTTTGTAGGTTGGTAAATAAAGGCATTAGGCTATACTTTAGTTTTTGTCACTGCAGTGAATCATTGTTGCTATTGCTCATTTAAGGGTACAATAAAAATGATTAATACCATGGGTTGTTATTGTGAATGAAAACCTTAGTTAACTGAAATAAATATGAAATTAAATAGAAATATTAGATTAAAAAAAATAAAAAAATAAAACTTAAATGAAAATTAAAAATGTTGTATTGGAAACAAACTGAAATAAGACAAAGCTGTAGTACTAAGTTAATAATAATAATAATAATAATAACAAATACTGTAATTGTAGTAAATAGTAAAATAACATTTGCATTGCCGTGTTTTAATACATTATAGTCTTTAAAATGTTTTACCCTGCAAATGAGTCAAAATCTGTTAATGGGTAATAATGGAACAACAGTGATTTTTCACTATTATTGGTTTAAATAAAAGATTTGTGTTATTAGATACAATAAACCACTCCTTTTCTGCTTAAAAAATAAATAAATAAATAAATAAATAAAATAAAATAAAATAACTTTTTATCTGTCAAAAACGTACACAATACACAATTACGTGAAAACTCACACTGTATCATTTCAGTTGTTTAAAAGATTATCAAAGTTTGATAAAGTGATGTTTCATTTCCAATAGAAGATTATATATATATATATATATATATATATATATATATATATTTTTTTTTTTTTTTTTTTTTTTTTGATGATTTGTGATTTGTTGCATTTAATTACCCCTTTAGCAGATTCTGACTCAAAGGAAAGTATTATTATGTATTACATTGTGTGTATTATAATGTTTTTTCCCCCCCTCGTTTTCTCGAAGATGCTGGAATATCTTTAACAAATAATGTATTCTCTCAATGTTAGATTATTAATAGTGATAACCAAAGGGAGAGGAGGTGTGTATTTAGTGTGTGTGGTTGTCCATGAGTGAGTATTAGAGCAGAGAGGGACGCCCCATTATCACAACATCTCCTAATCATTACACTCACCCTGCATATTATTAAGGGGAAATGTTGCATCACACTCCGAGTAAAGGACACACACATAAACACTCACACTCACACAGCCTGCTGGGGCTGGGATTTGTGGGAAATAAGTCACATCCTAAATTGCCTGGGTAGCCATCTTTGATGGTGCCCCGCTGTTTTCCTCCTCTCATAATCCCAGCGGTTCCTCAATTTAGAGAGGCTCTCGTGAACCTGTCCCTCGCACAAACACACTATAATGGCTAATTATGGAGTGTGTGAGGATATCGAGCCGTCTGGCTCCTTTGACATGGCTGTCACAGGCGGAGGGGTCACGGTGAGTGGCAGGTCGCGGGACGTCAGGGGTTTATCTGTCTCTCTGATCTGTTACACTCTCTCAGCACTACTTAAGTGGATTCGCAAAACCTCCTGCTATCAAAAGCACAGCTCAAGCCTGACTGAAGAGATAAAAGCACAGTTTAAAGATCTTCATGCAGTATTTCATCTCCTACAATCGCTCAAACATTAAAGGCCCTTTCACAGGACTCACGGCAGAGCTTCGGAGCAACAGAGAACACTTTCGGCCTCTGAATACCTTTGCCACCTGGTTTTCAACTGTAGCACCTTCCAAAAAATGAGATGTCATGAGTATTGTTTGAGACTCATTGCCAGAAAGTTGAAAAGAAGAAGAACCTTGTGAAGAGCCTTAACAGAAAAACTAGTTTTGAAAATTTTTGGAGGCAATTTTTTAGGCAAAGACACAAAAAGTCTTTTGGCACAGTTAGTCAAACATCGACTGAAAGACTTTTTAAGCAGAACACTAGGAATGCACCGATACCAATAATTACTAGCTAGTATTTAAGAGCTGATATTCAATTTAATAGCTGATTTTGTTAAACTGACAGTGCTCAAAAGTGCTTAAAAGATCTCTGTGTGTTAAATGACATCAGATGCCATGTAAAATAATATATATTTTTTATTTTTTATTTATTTTTTTATTTTTTAAAATAAAAACAAGTACAACTACAGAAAACAGTCTTTCTAATCCTACAATTTAAAGACAAGCTTATACATGCTTATGGGCAATTTTCTTTTATAAAAAGAAAATATACTTTGACAATATAAAAAAATAATGAATGAAAAATCTTACAGTCTAAAAATGTAAACATTTTATTTTATGTTTAGGTAGTAGGCCAACTAGAAATAATATGCTGAGAAATAATTCGGAGACAAAATTCATATTTAGAAAATAGATTGGCCTGCTTTACTTAAAGGCGGAGTCTATGATTTTTCAAAAACACTTTAGAAAACAAACTTGTAGCCAATCAGCAGAAAGGGGAGTGTCTGCTCGTGATGCGGAGGAGAGAGCCTTCAGTCTACATGGCGGC
>SCHK01061940.1:0-18330 GCA_004124795.1 Poropuntius huangchuchieni
AGCTTAAATGCGTATAAACCCATTTTTGTTGCTTATACAACCTTAAAACAATAATAATAATAATAGTGCAGACAATGGAGAAGAATGAAACTTTCTTGCGTGTATGCATCGAGTGCCTGTGTTTGAATGAAGTACACTTTTAATGGCTGTTGAAAAGTGTTTTATTTTGATAGTTCTCAGAATTACAGTTTCTTTTTTTTTATTTCTTTTTCTTTAAAATGTATTTTCTATATCAAGTAATGCTTGAGCTATCTAAAGACGATGTATGTGTGCAGTTGTTCTTTAATAAACGGAATGAAAATCAAAACCTTCTCTAGAATGTCCAAAAATACTCTTTAAACACTTTTTCTACTTCAAGAAAAATATGTATGTATGTATGTATGTTTAAAGGGGTCATCGGATACCCATTTACAACAAGTTGATATGATTCTTTAGGGTCTTAATGAAAAGTCTATAACATACTTTGGTTAAAATTTCTCAATGGTAGTGTAAACTAATAGCCTTTTTATCCTGTCAAAATCAGTTCTGTTTTCAGCAAGCCGTTTTAGTCCATGTTCCTTTAAATGCTAATGAGCTCTGCTGACCCCACCCCTCTCTTCAGTGGGGTGACAAGCCTTTGTCACGATACTGTTTACTTTAGCCGTGGAATTTGCTAACTAGTACGTTATTAGGATAGGCGATCTGCAAAGATTCATAAAAGACCCTTATACTCACTTCTTCTGTGGGTAAGGCTGGATCACGAATAATTTCCACAAACATAGACACATTTAGGTAGATCCGGGGAAGGTAATCTTACTGCTATGTTCACTATTTCATCCAACAACAGAACACCTCAATTGCTTAGGAGCCATCCTTGTCTACTCATGCTCCGGCGGTGAAACAATAGCGGACTGGTGACAGCTCACTCATGGCCGGTCTAAGGTAAAACATTCGGGCCTGGGTCTGTGTGATGTCACACTGACAGGCATCTGAGAACAGTTTGATATAAGTAAGGGGAAATGATTTAACGAGAAAAAAACATTGGGTGGATCTTTATCATTATCGGGTGGCTGTATACACACACTGCCAACACACAATTCAGTTCAAACAACTTGTAAAAGTGCATGTTGCAACTGATGACCCCTTCAATGCTGCTGTTCTATGTTTTTAACATTGTATAAATAAGGGTGTAATCTTAAAAAGGGTTATAATGCATGATGGCTCAAAGTAAAATATCAATTATATCAGTGAACATGTATATATCCCAGTTAAACATCCCCTTAAGCAGCTTCAGTGTATTTTGTTACTTTATGTCATTAGCCTGCAGGGAGCCTTGATTAGAATTTAACTAAACATTATAAGTAGGTAGCTTGGCAAGCAAAATTTTAAAAGTACATTTTCTCAGTACTGATGCAAGAGAGCCAAGTTGCTATATCAGGTTCTCTATTTTATCAGTGGTTTATCCCGGGAATAAGTAAAACAAATCAATTAGTAGCTTGACATACAGAAATGTAGCAATGGCTGTATTGTCTGCTTTTTCATTAAAAGTTGGCCATATTCCAGCTGCTATCTAAACCTGACTTTATCATCATATATGCCATCACAGCATGAGTGATCTGAAGATGAATTGTGTGCATGCAGCATGTCTCTATGTCTGCTGCCTGTTTAAAGAGCCTAGAGCATGTAAACGTGTCTTTATATGGTTTCTCCAATCTGGAAGACAGTGACTGCTGCTTATTTATGATAATGCAATATTCGTGCCCTTCAAACGAAGCAGGTCAAATCCTCTCTGCACCAATAATGAAGACACAAGCGCCTCCACACCATGAAATTGCATAAAACATGCAATATGACACAATGAAATATACATGATGAGATTTTTCCCATGAGGTTGAAATTATGGTGAGGAAAGAACAAGAATGTCATCATGACACCTGTATAATGATTAATAATCTGAATAATAATCATAAAGAGTGACCAGACGACCGTGATAATGTCAGAGAGCAATGTCATTTTCATGTCAATTTATAACTAGAGCTATTTTTAGCAAAGTTCCCAAAGATATAAATTTACGGTATATATCTATATACAGATAGATATAACACGTATGTCTATTTACAGTACATACACAATAAGGAAATGCTTTCCTACACACATATCTCTCTCTCAGTCACACAAACCCTTCTGACTGCAGTAGCATGATACAATCTATTAATTTTCCTTTTGTTTCATATTCTTATTACGCCACAATTGTTAAAGAACACAAACACTGCATGCTGTGTTATGCAAATGAACCCTAACCATCTCTAATTCTAATAGTTTGTTCTCATTTCAGGGACCAGAGGTCACCCTCTTCCTGTATCGGCAACACTATCTGACAAGGGGGCTTGACCTGCTGTTGTCTTACAAATGGAGGGAGAGAAAAGCTCAGCCAGAGGAATGGTTTTCTATTTAATTAAAGTAATGATTTTATTATCAATCAAAACCAGCATTTGATGAAGTTACAGTCCCAGAGGTAAAAACAAGACATTTGTATTTCCTTCCTCACACATACAGCTATTTATTTTTTCTGAACAGAAAAAAAAAGATATATGAAACATTAAATTTATATGTAATGAATTCCTTTTATAAAATAAAACATTAATCACATTAAAACACAACAAAATGTGAATTTGGCACCAAGTGTATTTAATAATGTATGTGCTTTTTATACAGAAAAACCAACAGGAAATGGGTCAGTGCTGTTATGCAGTGCATTTTTAACTCAAAGCTTTGAAAAAAAAAAGAATATATCACAAAAACACGCTCTACTAAAGTTCAAATAAATTATGTATTATTAATTAATTTAATTAATTACATACCACCATAATAGAAATGATTAAATTCATTGCTAATACTCACTAATGTTTGGGCTGCATTTGGTTTTCCCTCCAAAAATGATATCACTGCCTAGTGCATGATGGATGGAAAGTGATATTGAGGACACAAGTAATAAAAAAAAACATAAAATTATCATCAATTTAAATATGTTCTTTTACGAAAACATTATTAGTTTGAAACGTTTTGATTTGAGAAAGGAAAAAAAAAAGAAACAGTTAGAATATTTCTTAATAAATTACTAGATTTTCATGCTAAAAGCCTGGGGATATGGGGAAAAATTTACAAAATCCATGCAAACCAAATTAGTTTAAAATTCAATCATATGTTCAGTTAACTGTGATATCATTATTGAACATAACTAACTAACATGATTTGAAATCATTCAGATTTGCTTTTTAATATTTTATTCAGTATATTAAGACACATGATGGAGATTTTAAAATGTGGGCACAGTAGAAATGACCCAAATACAATATTAAATACAGCATGAAATAAAAGCTGTCACATCTCACTTATCAAAACTGTGAGGCTGGGCTCCAGAACACTGTTTTTGCTATTTATTCATTTATTTATTCTTTGACCTATGAAACTGATTTAATAGTTTGTACACAATGTGCTCTACATTTCACTCCACAACGAATCTTTAATTTATCCATAGAGCACACAAAAAAGTTACAGAGTGGTATTTCACATTCTGTGGAACTACACAACAGGAGGAAAAGAGATGAATTTCCTACTGTTCCTCATCTTTGAATTAAAAGAGCAACAGGATGTCAAACCCGTTCGCAAATCTGGGATAACACACAGCCTCACTCCTCAGCCAGTTATCAACTCTTTGTGGATTGTAGGAAACTGCATTAATAATGTCCA
The DNA here is from genome assembly GCA_004124795.1 of Poropuntius huangchuchieni. Classification (NCBI taxonomy): domain Eukaryota; kingdom Metazoa; phylum Chordata; class Actinopteri; order Cypriniformes; family Cyprinidae; genus Poropuntius; species Poropuntius huangchuchieni. Next base: position 3,730 of record SCHK01061940.1, read on the forward strand.
GCAAGGCAGTCATGGTCCCTAATTAAAACACTTCCCAGTGGGAGTACACAGGACTGGGACAGAGAAAGACAACGATGTGGAGAGACAGACAGAGGGAGGGATGGGATTAGTGAGGGCCCAGGGACACATAAAGAGGTGGAGCCACAGCTGGAACGGTCATGTTGCCAGGAATAGACATGAAATATGAAAAACAAAGGATGAACTGGGAAAAGATAGAGCAGAACAGGAACACGAGACATTGTATTTGTACTGTATGTATGTACGTAATATTTCTACAAGCCTCTTTACTACTAGCACCGTAGGATTTGTGTGTGTGTTAGCGTGAGTGTGTGTGTTTATTAGTGTGTGTGTGTGTGTGTGTGTAGTGTACAAGGACAGCAGATGTGTTGATAAATGTGCTGCCATCAAGGCTAAAGTATGATGTGTCATTGAAGGCCTAGTGATCAGACGTCCTCTCTCTCTTTCTCTTGCCCAGTTCTCTAACACATAGCCTACGCAAGCACACACATTTGCATTGTCATTGCTGAGACATCCCGTAAAACTAAAAAGAAACAGACAATCATGGTTTGTTAGTCACAAACTAACATTCAAAGCAGGGCTAAAAGTTTGAAAAAGGCTTCTTTTTATCTTTCTTCCACAATTTCATGCAACATTTTTCATTTCAAATTATATTATCAGCATGACAAACGTAATGATATTATCCAGCCAATTTGAAAATCAGAGGATTTTGTGCTTCATTGGAAGCAAAAACATCTGACCTTTTATATAAGGCAGTTCAAATTATAAGTGTGACAAATTCTTATATAAAGTAGAATACAAAATATTTTATTTTTCATCATAACTTTTATTATTATTAGCATTAGCATTAGCATTATTACTAGCATTAGCATTGTTGTAATAAAAATAAAAAAATGTATCTCTATCTATCTATCTATCTATCGATTCAATCTCAGATATTTGGACCTTACTGTATCTGCTCAATAAAAATAGACAGCACACAATGGCACGCTTTATTTCCATAGCAATCCCTGAAGTCGTACTGAAGAAAAAGCCTCACAGCGAGAAAGCAGGAGGAAAAACTGATTTGTTCACTGTAGGTGATCTTCATTAAATAATGTAGCCCGTTAACAACAGAGTACTAGATCCTGTTTGGACAATTCCAGTGCATTTGAAGGCCATTAGAGCCCTGTGCTATGTGTGGAGGAAATCACTAATGAACAGAGAGTTATATTAGTCTCTTAATAACCGTGTGTCTATCTGTGTAGCAGCTAGTCCCACTGCAGTCATTTGCTGCCATTTTCTCGCCTACAGAAGCAGCCCGGCTTCACAATTACTCTTCTTCATGATAGCTTCCTGTCAAACAGGAGGCTTCCCCCTATTCAAATGAATGGCTACTGTGTCCCACCAGAGGCAGAACACAGGTCTCAGATCAGGAAAAAAATGGCTTCGGCATCCATTCAGAGCTCTGTTGGTGCCCTTTTAGCGTGCAGCGGAGCTGGAATGGACGTTAAGAGGCTGCTGGCTCCGCTCAGCATTTGCGTTGATGACCTTGATGGGTCAGTGGAACGAGAGGTGTGTAATCGGCAACGGATTTTTAGTGAATCTCGGCAGACAATGAGCTGTTTAATTTGCGGGCAGAGGAAGATAGTGTCTGTGAGGAGATTAAATGTATGATAGAGAGAAAGAATGAGAGAAAGATGAAGAGAAGGAAGAAGAGAGGATGTGACTTGTGTGTGCTGGGGTGTGTGTGTGGGGGGGGGGGGTTAAACTGCAGATGCAGTTATTGATTTCAACCCTACTGTGTGTTTGCCATTGTAAAAGCACAAGGACATATTATAGGCCACATCACATTGACCAGCCTCACTCGTTTACACACACAGACACTTCCAGATACATATATGCAATGCTTTCCTAATAGGGAGAGAAGGTAGGGTTACAGGACATGTTAAATAAACATATGTTAACTGTTGTAATGTAAAAATAAATAAATAATTGAATTAATTAATTAATTAATGGATGAATGAATGAAAAATGTATTATTATTATTGTTTTTGTTGTTGTTAAATACTTTACTGTAATTGTATTTTACAGTGAAATATTACAATAGTAATATCTTATTTTGTTTTGTTATATTAATAAACATTTTTGGCCAAACTGTTCATCCCTAAAAAACAAACATATAAAACCTGACATTTTTAATGCATTCTAATAACAAACAAACAAATAAATACTATGCTGCTGTAAAGGGGTTGAGAAGCGACATATCAAAGCGCTTTTTAATATACAATAGCTTGTTTTTACTACACTACTTTACCATAGTTTAATCACTGTATTTGTAGTAAAACTGTGATTATACAAATAGTAATTAATCTGCCAAAAACAACAACAACAAAACACTACACTTACACTATAATAAAACTATGGCTAATTTTCGTAATGGAAATGCCACGTGCTAATGCTAGCCTGTTGCACATGCTGTAGTACTAGCAAGAGGGTATTTTCCATTCTAGACAGCATTTCATTGGAAAAAAACTGTATGCGTCTCTATGAACAAGATGAGTCTGTTTTCCCAAAGGAGAAAGACTGCACAAAGACTGACAGAATATGTTTAAGCGACATGCTAAAAACATTTGTTGATGTTCAGGTGCACAGAGTATTTAGATGGCTTTAAAGCTAATGAACTAAAAGTCATTTTTAATGACTTTAACAAATATAATACACAATATTAAAGAGACAAGAATGCTATTCCTGGATACTGTATTTGTCCATTTACTGTAGCACACAGTAGGGTACAGTGTGAAGCTTTAAGCTAGTAAACAAAAACATAATTACATTGCATTCTTTGTATCTTTCTGTAATCGCACACACACACACACACACACACACACAGTAGAATTGTCTGCAGGGATTTGGCTAAACTGGCCGAGTGGCTAAAAGGGATCATGGCGGACATCCATCTCTTGAGAGGTTTGTGTGTGTGTGTGTGTGTGTGTGTGTGTACTAAAACATTAATCTGGCAGTAAATCTACATTAAAGTCTGAATAACACTGAATGTCACGATGGCTAGAAAAGTACTAAACACTGATTTATATAATTGTATTAAATTAAAATTTTATTGTCTTATATGAAGCTAATTTTAATTTTTATAGTTCAGTCATTCTCTTTTTCAGGTGGCAAAATCCTTCAACAGCATACAACCTAACACACCAAATCTGGGGAAAACCACCAACTATCTTGACAAAACCTCACGTTCTAAGATTTTCCAGACTGACAGTTTTTTTTCCAACTTCAGTGACTTGACTAGACAGACATTTTAGCTAATGAACTTAAATGAGTCAGCTGTTCATTAGCTAAGAAGCTGAAAAAATACACTGACACATAACTGACATACTGAAGAGAGATAACAGAAATACATTATCACAAATTAATATACACAATCAGTTAATTAGTTGATTAATCTGTTGATTCATTCATTGTTGCTGCTTTTTGTCGATCATAATTATTTTATTTATTTAGTTCTTTGTTTTCAATCAGCCAATCACACTGCAGATAACACTGAATCCTGCATGGACCGCCATTGGCCACACTTAAAGGCTGGAATATACTACACAACTTTTGCCCTGATTATTCCTCAATTTGATATCTGGAGTCAGTCTGCAGATTTTGGAAATGATGTCTAGTGTTTTAAAATTTGTTCAGATTGTAAAAGTCGTGTTGAGAATTCCAGTCTTCACACACACTGATACAAGTGCACTACTGAACTTGACTATGACCCAGCAAATGTAAGCACATGCCAGAACAGTCACAACAAATACACACACACACACACAGAAGATGTGGTCAAGTGTGCAGTGTGGCAGGTGGCAGTTGTGTGAGACTGGTGTTAATGGCTCACCTGGCACAAGGCTCATGCCCACACATCCACACTCACACACACACACACACAAAGTCAGTGAGATGCCAGCTGTTACCCTGGCGACCTGCATGGCTGCAAGGATCCATGAAAAGAGAGTGATAGCAAAAGACGTTGTGTGTGCATGTGTGTCTGCAGGTGGGCTGGGCCGCCCAGAGGGGAAGCTATGGCAGGCATACTAATCACACTCAGAGATAGAACTGGAGATCAGTATATGATACTAGCCAGATATCACAAACAACTCAAATCAAATTCAATCCACAACCAATGAACATGCACAAAAACGAACACGACTCAGGAATATGTGTCTCCCTCAGGATACTAAAACTCAAAATATGGAGCTGACATCCAGCACAGAAGCAGGTGGAATCACTCATAGGAATTGCACAGAAGTTGTTGGGTTTTTTTTTTATAGCTGAGGAAATGTAATGGAGTTCTCAGTTATATTTCATTAAAGTATCTAGGTGCTAAAATAGTGAGGAGTCTAACATAACAGTAATACAGTGTTATAACCAGCAAATACAGCATGACTTTGTGTGTGGTATTGCTTTTAAACAACAGTTTAGTAAACAAAAAGTTACTAAATTTACATTTTTGCACCACCAACGAACATAAATGCAAAAAGAACAGCAACTGTATGTATTATAATGGCTTAAAGGATTACTTCACTTCCAGAATGAAAAATTCTTGATAATTTACTCATTCCTATGTCATCCATGTCTTTCTTTTCTTTTTTTTTTTTTTTTTTGAAAAGAAATTAAGGTTTTTGAGGAAAACATTCCAGGATTTCTCTCTATATAGTGGACTTCAATGGTGGCCAATAGGTTGATGGTCCAAATTGCAGTTTCAATGCAGCTTCAAAGGGCTCTACACGATCACAGCCAAGTAATAAGGGTCTTAACTAGTGAAACAATCGGTTATTTTTAAATAAATAAATAAACATTTATATGTAAATGGCTAATTGTTATGGATGGGATCTTTGAAGTTGCATTGAAACTGCAGTTTGAACCTTCAACACGTTGTCCACCATTAAAGTCCACTACAGAGAAAAATCCTAAAATATTTTCCTCCAAAACCTTAATTTCTTTTGAGTAAATTATCAGGAAAGTTTTATTCTGGAAGTGAACAAACTAATTTTACGAATGATCTGAAAATATTAATCTATGGTAGGCCTAATATTAATGAAATTAAAGTAAAAGTCAGGTACGTGGGAGTGTTTAAAAACCCAATTTTATTTGCAAAAATGATTCACTTCAGCTAATCTTGTTTGTGATTTTTGTACTTATAGGTCATGCATAATTTGATATGTTTAGATCTTAGACAATAACATTTTATTTGCAAAGATTTGACCAGTTGTCCTGCATAAATACTAGTTTAGCATTACTGTACATGCTGTTTTTTCCTTAGAGCAAACTAATCTGAAAATTGGATGGCGTCCATATACAACAGCATGTAACATCTGGCCAGCAGCAGGTCGGTGGATCCAAACATGCAGCTGTGCCTGTGTATATACAAGTGTATGTGTGTTTGAGAATATACAGAAGATGTGCTGTTAAGCTTCAGATCTTCTTAAATCTGATTCACAAGGCTCCACCGGGAGAGGCACGACTCTGTGTACTTACGCTAATTAACCATGAGCACCCGAGATGAATAACCCCCAGGACCATGCTGCTTTTTACAAGACTCTATATCAGAGGAGAAAAACAACACAGCTGTTTGTGAGCTTTAATTCCTTGTATGTTAAGCTCACAAGGAAATCTAATGCAAACAGGACATTGTTTATGCTTTAATCCAACGTTCTATTGTACGTCATTCCCCAATCACAAGTGACTGTCAGATAAATTACATTTTAAAACATATTTTTAATATCCAAACAGTCCAACTGTTTGGTACTAACACAAAACTGTTGGTGAACAACATGAGCAACAGTGATAAAGAGCTTCTACCGGGGATGAAAATGGTTTATGGGTCTGTTTGGGTTTGGTTGGGTTTGTTCAGAAACATGCTAAAATTGTTTTTTTGGTTCTAATCTATTTTCTTTTGAACAGATTCCACAAATCAGACAAAAATGAGACATTTTGTGTGCTGCAGTGTGAAGATTCACATCCATCCTATTTTACATCTGATTGTAAAACGATCCTCCCTGTTTAGAAATGGGATGAGAGCGTACCAGAGGGCCATAAATGCTAACGAACAACGCATGTAAAGACTTTGGCTCGGAGTGCCAGTGCGAAGCATTTATCACCAAATGCTGTCTGTAACAGTCCAATAAATGATGAATGATGGAAGGAGGCTTCCACAGCACCTGCTCCCCTCATAACAATGGCAACGGATTAGGACAGGGTTGAGGAAAATGGCAAAACCTGTTAGCCAGTGGGCCGAGACAGACGTATCGCAACAGAAAGAGAGAAAGATAGAGCGACAATGGGATGGTGACGAAAGAGAGTAAGTCCATCTGTTACTACAATGGGGCTCCAAATGCCGCTCCATGGCTGATATTTACATGAGCTTATCCGGCGCAGCTCATTCCCAATACAAATCTACGAACAAGCGGCTCTACCAGAGCAAAACACGGTAGCAACACAGCCACAAATGCTATGTAAATAACAATACAGCAGCAATAGGTCAGGTGGGAGCAAAGGAAACTGGTGTTTCCATGGAAATGACAGGACGGAGAGTCCAACAGTTTTGCACAGGTACGTGCACGCACTTAACTCAAACTCATAAACTCAACACAAACTTTTCCTTTTCAACACTCGAGTCCCCACAGGAGTGAAGCAGCTCCTCATTAATAACCAATTACAAGCACTAGAGATACAGCTTGAAACATTATGTGGCGGACACTAAAGCTAATCAGCATTCAGACAGGGTGGCTCAGAAATACGCCTGAAGCAGCTCAGGCATTCACCGATTGGTTCGCAGCGTATCCAGGGCAGTTCCAACTACAGGCTGGGGAATATGCTTTTCAGTTTGTCATGGAGGGCTTTTGATGGGACCGTGGAGAGTCTTGACTTTTAGGTAAAATTATGCACATCCTTCTGAAAACAAAGTGTTCTTGTAAGTTTCTCGGCGTAAGACAAAATATATTAGGCAAGGTTTTGAAAGGGTGTAATCCAGCATGGCACGTCATTGGGCTTCTAAACAAGCGGGTTTGTTTTAAGGCCTTTGTAAGTCTCTTTGAAGAACCAGCGGGATCTTTGTAGTGTGTTTGCGTGCAACTGGGAGGGAAAGCCTGTGTACAAAACCCTGCGTGTTTCCGTTTGCGTGTTATGTGTTCTGTTGTTTCCTTTCTCCAGAGGAGTTTGGGAGCATATGGACCAGTTCATTAGAACTAATGTGCCATAATAGTACGTTGCTCACGAGGCTTTTGCACAAAGCGTTGCCAGTGATAACAAAGCAATCATTTCTAACAAGCAGCATTAGCATAGAATCAGCTGTGAGAATCCCAGCGGTGAGCTAGTCATCCCTGCTTTCTACAACAAAGATGTCTTTCAGAGGGTAAAAATATGAAGCACGAAAGGTGCAGGTCTTTCTTAGGTCCTCTCATCTCTGTGTTTCATTACCTCGTTTGTCACAATGGTCCCATTATCTATCTCCAGTGATCCGAACAATGCTAAACAGGTTCTTTCTTTCTATTTGATCAAACTAGGATTGTTTTAATGCTTGTGATGTTCCAAACCTGTGTGCATTTATGTCATGCCAAACATACCAAATGTTAATTATTATCATCATTTAGAAACTATTTAGCACATTTAGCAATAGCATTATTTAGCCAGTATTTTCAACATAACACACATTCAATCTTTGGTCTCAGAGCACATCAGTAGCAAATCAGTAACCACGTAAAAAGTTCATTTCTGTGCCTGCAGGATCCTCATGCTTCATTTTTGTTGTCTCATTTCCTCTAAAGCTGCAGGAAGTGATGGAAGCGAACCTCTCTCCCCTTTCTGACTGCTGTTAACTTGCTCTGACAGAGCTACTTTGCTCTCTGTGCAGGTCTTTCACTCCCCACTTCCTCATCCAAGCCTGAGTGCCTTTACAGCCACAAGGAACCTGTTCTTTTTGAATCGCCACACGTGAATGATCAGCAGTGCCGCACAGGCAGCGCAGGACTTTCCGGAGGTACGTCTGAGAAAAGAAAGGTGGTGATGAGTGATAGATTCACTCCATTATGTTCTGCTCTAGGTCGAGTGTGAGAAGAGTCTGATATTATTCCTGCTCATCCCTAAAATAACCACGAGATCCCCACAGGAAACCACAGCACTGGATGGGAGACTGACAGAACGAAGTAGATAAAGAAGACGAGGAAGAAGAATGGGATGCAGCGGAAAAACGTCCAGATATAGTATTTCTACAAGGTACTAGAGAGAACTGCAGATGTATGTCTTGTATTATAATCCAAACAAAATCATATAAATTTGACCCAACTTAAAAATTATTAAGGAAAAGTCCTTCTATTAGCATTTACATATGCATCAACAAAACATTGTTCTGGTAGCCTTGTTTTGGAAGATTCCGTTGAGCCTTGGTTATCCTCACAGGTATTTGACATCTGTGGCCTTTGTTTCTATTTTTCACAATTAATTCCAAGTTTTAAAACTACTATATATATAATTTATTTTATTTTTTTTAATATAATGTTGTTCAAGCAAGTGCTTTTGTATTTATAAAATTGTATACTTGCACTTGACTGAGAAAATCACACACTGCCTTAGGCACAGAAATGTCCAATTCCAGGTTTATCATGCAAACTCATATTTTTGTGTAGTGATACTTATTATTATTTTAATCATCGATAACATCCATATATAATCAAGGTTTTTTCAGATCATTTGAAATGAGGTCAAAACATCCCTGGAGTGACACTCTGGTGGTGCACCGATGCCCCTGACTGGACCCAGCTGAGATTCCAAGATCAGCGAGGCATGTCTCTGGCACTCCACTTGATCCCACTCACCTGTGGATATGGATAGTGATTTTGAAACAGATGAGAGCCGAGGACATGCAGCCTGCGAAAATGCTGTCAACCTGCAAATCTCCATATACATGCAAGAGCCATTTCCCAGTGATTATACTGAGTTGATGGGCCCATCCGGAGAGACACGAGGAGAAAGGGAGGGGCAGCTGGAGCCCAGCTGAGTGAATTCTAATCAAGCCGGCCCTTAATCACTAGGTGTGAATGAGGAGTGGGTTTCGTTAAAAGTTGAGGTCTCTTACTAGTATTGCACTGGGATTGATTGCAGGAGAGATTTACAGCCGCACCAAAGCACTTTTTTACTCGTAGCCCGCCATAAACCACAGCAGAGCCGCTGAGAAGCCATGGCAACGGGAGTCCAGCACGTACGCACATCCCACCGACCGCAGCTCCAACTGGGAGAGAAGAGGATCAGAGCGGAACAGAGACAGAAACCGGAGGAATAGACACAACGAAGAGTTTGAAAAGGAAGCCAGCAATTAACTGTAGCAAAAAGGGACGAGCTCACTTTCGTCCAAATGCTTTGCGATTCGTTTTGATGATGTCTTGCTGAACATTTTGTACGTCCCGTTTTTCCCAGTCCATGAATAAATTATAAGTCTGCTTTTTAAGAGATATACATCAACAGATTCAAGACAGCAGTGGTGCAGAAGAGCAAAAGCGGATCCAGAAAGACTGAGAAGGTGCTCTAATCACAGTATAAACCTAATGAATTCTGCCCTCAACAAGATAAACATTCTTTGAGGATCACCTATGACACTTATTGCACATCAGAGCCCTTTAAAGATAATGAATTACACTGTACACACATTAACACCTTCACTCTTGTTCTCAACTCTGCCTTAAATCTATTGATATACAAGTAGTACTATAAGAACACACTTAACTGTTGACAGATCCCTCTTTTAAAGGCGTAGTCCATCCAAAAAAAAGTTAATTCTATCAGTGTTTTTTCCCTTCATGTTGTTCTAAACCTGTATAACTTTGCAACTTATTTCTGAAGAGTATCTTAGCCTTTTTCTGTCATATAAAATGGTCTCAAAAAAGGCCATACAACTTCATAAAAGTGGTCCATACAAATTGTGCACTATATTCCAAAACTTCTGAAGCTGTAACAATCTTTGTGTGTTATTCACATTATTCACTCCTTTAAATTTTCACAATGGGTTGCTGAACAGCGAGCTAAAAAAAAGCCATTCAGAAGAGTTGGGTGGACTTGGTCACCTGATTCATTTAAATAGAACGATTTAAATAATGATTCGCTCACAAATTGGATATCAGAACTTCATGAACTTTTCATCAAAGTGCCAGGAAGAGCCCCTTTATCCGATGATTCATTGAAAAGATTTAACTTAAAGAAGCACAGATTCAAAAATCAAATGTCAATATTTCACTAAAGAACTATCTTCAAAGAACCAAGAAGAGCTCTTTTATCCATCCAATTCATGAATGAATCATTCATACTAGTTTTGTGAACTGGATCAACTGATTCACTGAAAAGATTTACTGTAACTCAAAGCAGCACTGATTCACAAATCAAACATCAATACTTCACTCATGAATCAGTTGATCTTCAAAGAGCCAAGAAGAGCTCTTTTATCAGTGAATTTAAGCCAGTGTTTTGAACTAAATCAAATGAACCATTTATTTACAAACTGAACATCAGTACTTCACTCATAAACTTTCATTGAAGAGCCAAGAAGGGCAGATGTAACAGGGATACATTTATGATCCTTTCTTTCTTTCTTTCTTTCTTTCTTTCTATTGGGGGCTTCAATCTCCTTATCACTTTCAATTTACTGACTTCATAACAAAAACTCACCTTGTCTTTTTCCACAAAAAAAAAAAAAAAAGTCAAAATTTTAGTTTTAGGATGAACTACTCCTTTAACTCCAAAGGATACAGTNAAAAAAAAAAGTGGAAATTTTTGTTTTAGGATGAACTACTCCTTTAACTCCAAAGGATACAGTGGGGAACTCTGATGTATTTTTGATCACCTAGCATGCTGAAGTTAGAGTTCTTCCACTATGGCCATTTGTCGAGGGAGACTGTTATCTCTATGGTAACTGTAATGGAGGAAGAAGCACTAATTTGCAGGTTTTTACATATCATTCATCCATAGCATAACTCTCCAGACGCTCGCCCATACACCAGTGGCCTACAAATGTGCGAAGTCATTTTTCAGCCTGAGAAGAATCTGAAAATTAGGCCCCACTTTTGAGGCATCCAAAGAAAGCCAGATCCGACTGATTGCTGTGTGGCTGTCTAATGTGCCTGACTCGTCAGCGACTAGATATTCAACCCTTCACACAGACACAAGTGCCTGTCAGGATCTGAGGATGACTGATCATAAAAAGAGAGCCAGAAGATAGGAAAAAGAGTGGGGACAGGATTGAAATGGCGGTAGTTATTGAAATTCACTCACAATTGAAGTATCTAGTCTCGGTTCGCAAATTACGCTCCTTTCTATCACTGATGACTTATTTGGACTACTGTGTATCTAAACACGCTTTTTAAGCCTGCTTGGAAAGCCTTGGGGATGACAATTAACCTCAACTGTAAAGTTATTTTATCTTTAGCTGTTGTAGCCATGGCCCTACTAAAGTAAATGAACCTTAGCCGAGCTCTCCTTTGTCTAGCAGCCGTATTATCCCCTCTACAGTATATGGAGTAAAGAGTAATTAGAGTTAATGTTGAAAAGTAGACTCTCCTTTCACACAACACTCTAATGATACCATAGTCAAACTGTCAGGAAATTTACACATGGCTATTCATGGTGACTAATGACACGGTCCTGCAAGAATCAATGAAGATCTTGTGAACTGGGATGAGATACATTCTTTGCGGTTGGCGACTCTGTTTTCAATTTTCTTTGACTTTACAAGAAGAGGAACTAAAGAACATTTTAATAAGCATGTATACATGAAAGATAAATAGTTTACTTTGTGGTCGTGTCCGACACCTGATCAATAGGGAAGTGTCTAATGAAAATGTCATGCAAATTGTTAATTTAGCTTTGTCTGGCAGTAATTAATGAGTATATTGATAATTAGCATGCTGTCGACACCATGCAAAACAAGCCCTTTGATCCAGCTTAATAGCCATTATGTAATTTAGCGAACACTTCATCTGGTGCAGCATGTCTGGTAGTAACAGGAAACTACATCAGTACAGGCTAAGTGGGTGACATGTTGTCGTCACTTACGCTTAGTAAGAGCACACAAACACTTAAGATATAAATAACATTATGTCAACCTACACTTAAAAAAAGCGCTACTTTGTTCGCTGAAATATTAAACAACTCTATATTCGTATTCAAGCATGCACATAGAAATGAAAACTACAACTTTTAAGGTGAATGTTCTCTTTTAATATATACAGAGAAATGCTATATGCAGTACTTAATGTATTTATTAGCAGATTTGATTACATTTCAAAAAATTAAGTAAAATCTACATAGCTGCATGCTGCTGGTGCTCCCAGCATGCACCCAGGCATGAATAATTAATAAGGCCGCATGTTTTCACTGTTTGCCTGTTTCACTGTTGCTGTTGATTTTGTCATGTTTAGTATCTTGCTGTTTTATGACGTCTGGAGTTTAAAATTACCCATTTGTGCTCAAAAATTAGCCATTGATTGTTACCGTTATTGTGTCTTAAGTGTGTACGTATGTGTGCAGTTTCTTGTTTCCTTAGATGTTAGAGAGTTTAACCCAGCATGCAATCTAGCCACATCATTGGGTTGTTTAAACATGTCTTAAAGGAAAAATCTATATTTATGTAAAACATATATAACATTCAATAAATTCCCAATGGATAAAAAAGGGGCTTTAGGCACAGAGGAGGAGCTGAGATGAGATTTCCAAGTGTTGGGAGAAGGGAGACATTAGAAAAAAATCAAATTCTCAGGTATTTTGGTAATAAAGGACTTACTTATGTGATCATTTGGAAGGGAAAAAAGGGCAAAAGAACACACTTAAACCTAAAAACAGTATCAACTACTAGTCAAAGCTGCTTTAAAAATGCTTCGTAGACACTTGGTTTTGGTTTATTTTTGAAAAAGCCATTTTAGAGGTAACAACCTCCCTCAAGTATACTCTCTGTAAGTGAAATTCATCGAGCCGGTGCTGAGAGTGTCCCGTCCATTGGGAACTTTTTTGGCACTGAACCTTATCTGTTCACTTATATGAGAAAGCTAACCTGTTAGACAGTACATCCCAACTCTCATGTCACACACTGAATTCTGAACAAAACAGATTGAGAAGTGAAAGAGACTTCAGCTCAATCAGAGTTTTAAGCTTGATCTACTCAATGTAGATGATTTATATCCATACGAATCAATCTATGATTGCTTATTCATTACTACTGTGTGCACAGTATTGTTGCTCCAAACTCCAAATAGTACAAAATACTCTGGAATGAATACAATAATATGTGAGAAACAGTTATTTTCCTAAATTCCACCTGCCATACCTCTTACACTTAAAACCATCAAATATAACTCACTGGGTCTTATTCACATGTAAACCCAAATAATTCCATGAAGAAATATATATTTTAAAAAATGTGCTTAATTCAGGATAAACATTTTAAACACATGACATTTGTATGCAAGAATTCATGGGGGAAAAAAATGTAATCAATGTCAATCAATTTTCTGTCTATCTACCCAGTTACATAAATCTTTTCCAAAAATAATTATTTAAAATCCTACATGAATTGTGTAACATTGGCTCATTCCTGCTTCCAAGGGTTAATTCACATCTTGAAGAGGTTCACAAACATTTATAAACACATCACAAAGCACATAAAAATGACTGGTATGACTAGATCTAATTCAGATGCTGACACGTAAACAAACTGAAGACAGATCTGGAGTCACTCTAAAATCCTTCCCATTATTGACTTTGAGCTCTTAAAGGAACTACCCACAATCCTCTTCTCCCTCCCAGCACAATAAATCTACCTCGTTAAAGATAGCACGGCCCATGACAATCACATTATTCCTTATCAACGATTCAAACTCTGGAAGAACCACACATAGTGATGAGCTATAGATCTCCGTCATACCCAGCGTTCATTGCCCTACATATACCTGCTCAAGGATATTTGCCTAATGAAACCAACACTGGCGCGTAACGATCGGATGGCCTCGAACATAAAACCCAAGCAAATGTGACTGTAATGCTTGAATATGAGACGAGCAAACATTGAAAATACACTCGTCATATTGTCTACTTGTCGAGAGACCAATTACAGAAATACAGCAAATCAATGTGAGTAAATGGAAGAGAGAGACGAGGGGATGGAGAGGTGAGGGGTTGGTCCTGGAGGAAAGCAACAACACATACCAACATTTCATCCCCTCATATCACACATTATTGCTGCATTGATTTGTTGTCATTGATTAGCGATGTTTGCATTCAGCTGTTTTCTTTAGAGTGGGCATCAGTGTGTGCGCATGTTGTTCTGCACAGGTAGGAAATAAAATACTCAAATCTCAATTAATTCAGATGGAAAACATTGACCTGGGAGAAGTTCGGAAGGCCTGATTTGCTAGCACACTTTTCTTTCTCCTCTCACGCTCTTTCCTCCTCTCCCTCTCTCTCTCTGGGAGTCATTAACATCCCTAAGAACTCCATTAACGATACTGATAACCCTCTGCATCATAGAGACAGCTAGAGTGTAGCACCCCACTGACACGAACACACACA
>SCHK01061942.1:0-10867 GCA_004124795.1 Poropuntius huangchuchieni
CATCTCCTCATGCCTTCATGCCAGCACGACTCAAGATAGCTGACCAGACGTGTGTGTGTGTTTTCGTGCACCCGTAGTTTTCTCTTCCTCTTCTCTAAACCGTCGCAGCACGGCCTCGCCCCCTTCGTTGCGTGTTCCCGGGGGAAGGGTTTATCTGGTTCTGTGACGTTACGAACACTGGAAGTAGCTCGTTGTAGTCCCATACGAGTCGTTTTTGTAGGCATTAAACTTCCTGAATTTTAAAAGAGAATATCTCTGTTTGTATTGAACTTTCAGCGCTGCAACTCTGCAGATATTTTTTATGCTCAAACAGCAACATTACACACTAACTAACTTTAAAAAAGTGAAATCGCGATCAACCACCCCTTTAAATGGTTTGGATTTACATGTGTATGAATAAATACTTAGTTGTCTATACTGTGTAAATTGTGATGTTGATGCTGTTTTGTTGTTTGTTTTAATTACAAGGATGTTTTGACCAATTAGTTTTTTTCCTATCTGTGACAGGTAGCTTGTTACCTGTGACAATCTTTGATAGACACAGCCTTCGAGTTCTGTTCCATTTTGCAAGAGACTCTCCACCAGCCCGGCCAGATGTTTTAGTGGTGATAATCTCAATGTTGTCATCTGCCCCTGTGCCCATCACAAATGTACGATTCCAGGCGGCTGTTCCTAAGGTAACTCTATTTCTCATCCATCCTTTGTGAACTTGTATCAAATTCTGTATTGACTCTGTATTGTATGTATGTGCAGACTATGAGAGTAAAGCTGCAGCCTCCATCGGGATCAGATTTACCTGCCTTCAATCCTTTATTGCCCCCTGCTGCCATTACACAGGTCTTGCTTTTAGCCAACCCTCACAAGGTAAATAAACAGCCGTATTTAGGTAATATTATGTAGTAGTTGGGCTGCAGTGGTACATATATTATATATTAGATGCTGATAAAAGGGCTTTCAGTACAGTCCTTAAAATGACAAAGAGTAAACCAAATGGGGGGGAAAAGTAAAGAAATAAGTAAATATCCCCCCTCTTAAAACGGTCCTTTATTTATAAGGTACTGTATAAAAAAAGAAAAACCTGGGCCAAAGTCATGTTACATTATTAAAGTAATTATTATTCAGAGTTTTTATGTACACATACAACAACAAAAAATCGCCTGATTAAAAAATTTTTTTTGGAAATTGTAAAACTGAAAATTTTAAATAAAAATGTATGTGTGAAACCTCAGATTTAGCAGTGAAAGACTTGTAATTGTGCCACTGTGTTTTTTACATGAATAATTTCAAGACCGATTATTTTTCTCTCTACTGTACCAAACTGTGACTCCAATATGGAGGTATGTACTGAAACATGAATTTTGTGTACTGTTGCAGCCCTATGCAAAAATGTTATGATATAATTTGTCAGTAAAGCTTAATAACTGTGATGGTTATGGTTTGTGGCTTATGTCAGACACGTGTGGATGTCTTTGTTGCTGATTTGCAGAGATTATCTGATTACACTGCATTTGGTCAAGTTCATACTTTCATACAAGTTTTCTTTCTTTTTGAAGGAGAAGGTGCGGTTGAGATACAAACTGACATTTGATTTAGGACAGGAATCACACGATGAGAGCGGAGATGTAGAGCAGTTCCCTCCACCAGAGTCCTGGGGAAATATTTAAAGATCAGACTGATTTCCTGCTAGTGGCCCCTCTGCTTCCTTATGGCAGTTCATATCCAGACTGTGTCTATGGCTCTGCCTTTGGTCCACATCCTTCTGTCTTCTCCTTAATGTCTGAATGAGTACTGGGAGGAGGCCTTTAAATGAACTCATTTTTAATTCCAGTTGTTTTTCTCTTTTTTTTTTTGGCTTTTTGTTTTCTGGTATGTCAGGACATTTTTGTATGAAGCTTTAAATGTTAGAGACTTGAGTTTTGTGGTCATTTATGACATTATTTCCATGTGTGAATTCAGATACTGCAGTCTCAGTCAGCAGTAATGGCATAGAGCAGGTTCAGTTTCTGCACTAATTGTTTCATTTTCATAGTGTTGATTAATAGGTTTTGTTCACTTGCACACATTCTTAATCTTATTTTTGTGTGTGTGCGCGTGTTTGATTGTATTGTCTGGCTGCATGTGGTTTTAATGGCAACTAAAAAATCAATTTCTTAGCAAGAAATACTTCAAATTCAAATGGTCTATATATTACAAATCATACAGCCCCGCTTGTCATTCATTGTAATTTTTTCATCATAATTTATGATTGTTCTAAAATTGTCCCATGCGCACTGTACTGCTCTTGAACATCACACTGATGTCTTGTTTATATTTACCGTACGTGCCTAATCAGATTTTTTTTTTTCATGCTAATGTGAATATACAGTTTGTGTTGATGCTGGTTTTTAATTGGCAGTGTAACAGTTTTCCCCTTTTGTTTGTGTGATTCCCTGATGGTTCCACTCTCTCAAATGCAGTAGTTTAATGAATACTTTCACCCTTACCATTCCTATATGAGATAATTGAAGAATTCTGTACTCAAGATAACACAGGTAATTTAAATAACGGTACTTTGGTTATGTTTAAGTGGAATCAAGATGCTCCTGCGTTGGAATTTTCTGTAGAAAGGAATTGAAATCACTGTGTTCCCAAATTAAACAATTCTAGTTTGTCACTCATTACAGTTAAAGGTCTTTGATGAAGTCAGTTGCATTCCAGATCCTTACTGTCCTTCCAATATGATGAAGTGTAAATAATATCGGTATTGCTATTATGTACATTTGCCAAAAATTAATACAGAGACTAAACATATGGAGAAGTGAATGTAGTGCAAATATGTATTTAAGGGAAATAAAGTTATTCTTTTTCTCTGGGGTTTAAAATGTGCATTTTCTTTTTGTTTAGTTCTTTTTTTATTTATCTGATTTAACTACAGCTGAATGAGGTAATAATCAAAACCATTAATGACAGTGAACTGGATTTAACTCTTTTATTAAAATCTGTAAAACAAAGTGATTATACAAAAAGAATTGATAATTATTTCCAGGTCCCTTTAAATCATACAGGTGGTGTTAACAAATTTGATTCTACTAAGTCTGTTCAGGATCCCAAAGGGTAGCTGTAGCACATCAGGTGCCTAATGGTATGCTAAGGTAAGATGCAGAGAAGTTAGCTATCTGTAAGTTATCTAAAAAAAAAAAAAAAGATCTCTCTGATTTATTGTGCAAGTCTAAGACTGATGACACCAGAGGGTGGAAATTAATTAAGTACTTAAAACATCAATAATTATTAGTAAGTGCTGACCAACTGTAATCAAAAGATTATTTTATTTGGGAAAATACACAAAAAAGTAAAGATAACTAAAGACTGTTTCTAACTGTCACTTGGGGACCAGATTTAACCACAACTAAAAAGCATTGTATTGAACGAGAAGCCCTTAACTCAAGACCCTGAAACACTAGCTTGAATAAATGCAAAGCCATCCTTTTCTACAACAACACAATAGAAAAAAGAGAGTACACCATGTATTACACAGCTATATTCAAAAGTTCAGACTGGAAACGGCAGGTTACTATTACAACAAGAAAAAAAAATTGAAAAGACAGCAAAGCCTTTGGATGCTACTTTCTAGGAGGAGGAGGAAGGGGTGGTGGTGGTGAGGCAAATGGGTATGGCCCAGGCCCCATGAACCCCATGATAGGCTGTGGTGGAGGAGGAAACTGCTGTGCCATGAGTGGTTGCGGACCCGGCCCAGGCTGAGAAGGAGTTGGTGGAGGTGCTCCAAACAGACCTTGGGGGGGTCCAACCTGATCTTGCACTCCTGCGCCCCCACCTGGATGTGAGCCTCCCCCTCTGGAGCCATACTGCCCCCCTCCTCCGCCCCCACAGCTCTGGTATTGGTCACCTCCTCCACTGTTGTAGGAGGGTCCTGAGTTGTAGTTGTTTCGTCCATCCCTGCTACGGTCTCTGTAAGAAGAAGACATACGGTCGTCACGGCTGCTCCCACCTGACCTTGCATCACGGCTCATGTTGTTGCTGCGGGTGCCCTTGTTACTTCCAGCTACAGAGCGCATGCGGCGATCGCATTCATCCTGGTACATCAGGTTGGGGTTATTTGAGCCTGAGTTGTTGCCACGATAGCGCATCCTTCCACCTACAGAAGTAACCAGTGAGAGTCCAGGGCTTAGGCTTGTGATAAGAAATTTTGAAGTGTACAAAAAAAAATACAAACGTACCTCCAAAAGATGTCCAACTAGCCTGGAAATGTAGTTTTTCACTCAAAGGACATAATACAAACTGAGATATGCATTTTCATGCATATCATTTTAAAACACTTACCTCCACCTCCCCCACGGCCTGTGTCCACCAGCTGCAGAAGTTTGGGGTTGATGGCCTGTCTAGCCTCCTCAAGAACCCGGACCAAATCACGAGCCTGCCGAAGGTTCCCAGGGGTGAAGAAGGTATAGGCTGTTCCTTTGTTGGTGCTGCGGGCTGTCCGCCCAATGCGATGAACATAATCCTCCGAAGAGTTTGGATAGTCATAGTTGATGACAAATTTAACATCCTCCACATCTTCATGGGACCAAGATTAAGAAATTTATGGAGGAAGAAAAGATTAAAATTAGAAAGTGTGGTAGTAGACAGAAGGAATGGACCATTGCCTAGTTCACTGCAACAGCTACAGTGGCATTACTCAGTCATCTGGGTTTGGGATCTCTTTGGGAGCTCTGAACTGTCTTTAAGTTCTAAAGTTATCCAATGACATGAATACATTTAAAAATGTCTGAAAGAGTATTTTTTTATGCCGTCTCATTAGCAGTCAGAAATATACAGGTCTTAATTGTAAAATAAATAGTGATGCACCAAATTTTTTTTTTTTTTTCTAAAACCCGAAACCTGAAGTTTTCATTTAGCCAAACAGCAAATAGTGTTTAATAATAAATGAATTAATCAAACTGCTTTAATAAGCTAGACTCAAACACTTAACTGTATATAAACACTGAAATTGCACTCAAGTTCGCAAAATGCTCCTCTCTACATTTTTTTCCCCTTTCTTCAGACGAGCTATGGACATTGAATGACTTTTTCTGAGGTAAATGTTTGCTACTTTGTAACAGCCAATCTGGAATGTGAGGTAAAAATAGAAATGTAAGCCAGTTGAAACACTGAAGGAGCAATTACTTAAGACATGATACATTTTAGTAAGTTGTACTGTTTCTTTTAACATAACTTCTGATGGTCAAATTTATTCTGTGCTATAACTAGTAGTAAACAGGAAGAGATGGATGATTCACAGTCAGTCACGACAATTATTATCTGAATTTCATTACAAAATGTAAAAAATCTGAAAGCTCAGTTTTTGTTTTCATATCAAAAGTAACACCACAAAGCTTATTGTGAATATTCGATAATAGGCATACAAGTAATGCGTAAGTAAAGTTTTGTTAATGCGTTAACTGAAAGCAGCATAGACTAAGAGATCTTAGCTCATCAAAATGAAGACTGATTAAAAACTAAAACAATCCACACAGCTCACATGTACATGTTGTAGCTTATCTATGTACACATAGTAAACATTGACAGTCGGTCAAAATGTGGCATCGAAGAGGCGCTACTTAAATGTCACTGTTTTGGTCAATGATTTTGGGCCTCCAAAAATATTTTTGTTGCTAAAATATCGGTGCATCACTGTATCATCACCCAAATGCAACAGCAACCTAACAGAAGAGACCAAAATCTGTTTTTAGTCAGCTAGTGAGATTCTGCCTTAAGCAGACAGACACTATAGAGTAAAATAAATGACAAAACTTTAGACTTTGTTGACTTGCTACTTACCTACTCCATAGATAAACAGCTTATTTAATCTCAAGTATTACATTAACTATTAATACATTAACAATGTGATTCAGTTTATATCAAAACTTATGGTGTCAAGCAACATTTGAGGTGGTATTAAAGATGAGAAATGTCAGGAGTTTGTTAAAGCTGCAGTCGCTCTAGCAGTTAATAAACAGAGCTGCGCGCGTGTTGCGAAAGAACACTGTAGCCGGAGCTACTTCTCTCTTTTATCTCTGTTTATGTCCATGACGAATCACACAGGTACCGGGCTACTCTGCAGCGGTACCTACCCGAACCAGTCTAGATAGTCCGAATATAAACACATATTATAGGTGTACCGTAGTAATTCAGGACAAGTCAAATACACGGTTTGGAAAATGGATTCATGGTGTACATGGTTTTTGTATAAATTTTGCACAAAAAACACAAAAAAAGTTACAGACTGCAGCTTTAAACAAAGGTGATTTTTCTTTTTTCTGTACAACAACTTAAAAGTCTGTTTCTCATTACAGTTCAAAAGGGGCTCTAACAACACTGCTATTGACCCTAAAAGAAAACAGTCTCCTTTTAGAAAGTGATAATTATAGATAATATTATTTTAAATATCTAAATAAAAATGCAATGTGCTAAATATAGTCATATACAGTACAATAATGGTCTAATATACCATGGCACTTACCACACATGTTTAAACATACTTAAAGGACATTTGCCACACTATGGAAACAGTTCTCATGAACAGGGCAGTGACTAGGGCATGATCAGGTACTTACCCTAGGTTAGGTTACTCTTGGCTGGGATCAGTCCAGGGTCCCGTGGAGCGGCCCAAGAGGAAGAGGTTAATGTGGGCTCACGCGCTGAGCTGCCCCCCCTTCACCCTCGGCCCTGTCCCAGCAACGCCAGGCGGGAGCAGAACCGGCTCTGCCCCAGTTCTCTCTCTCTCGCTGGGTTGCAGGGCCTCCACAAACCGGACCGGACTGTATCCAGCACTCTTAACTTTCTCTCTCCCTCTCTCTCAATCACTCCGTGGCCATTCGGCCCCAGATCTATCTTAGGGGCAGACTTTCCTGGAATCTAACAGAGCTCTGAGGGGCCACAGTATCCTTTGAGACTTTTTTAATGGCCAATCCAGAGTTCGAGGTAAAAATGTAAAAAAAAAAAAAAAAGTAAAGCTTGTTGACTAGCCCTTAAGACTACAGATAAATAGGGGAGCAGCTGAGGGAGTCTATCCATATCAAGGCCTGTGCTAGTGTCTGATAGAGCTCTGGTTACATGGTAGAGGGAGGGCACTGTGTCAAATTAGCACAGCATGCCTGGGCTGCCAGTTAGGAAGTCAAAAATCCTGAAGGGGAAAAAGAACAATAATAGTGTAAGACCCTCTGGCATAACCCAAACAAAACAAAATAGCAATGTCTAATATCTGGGTTAACAATGATCTCAAAAATACTAATGATTAAAAAAAAAAAAAAAGTGCACAAATTAAACAAAATATTTCTGAGGGGAAAAAAAAAAATCAATAAAAATTCTGACCAACTGTATTATGACCATGAATATTGATTAACATCTTGCTAAATAACTGGACACGTGTACACATTTGTTCAGGAAGGAGACTGGCATTAGGACCCAGGGAAGAGGAGGGAAGGATAGCAGCTCCCCCAGATCCGTGCTAGGGTCAACAGCGAGCCGGTGAGCCCCACGTGTGTGAGGGTTTTTACATCAGTAACAAGAAACAGACAGCACACCTTTAACATCTTTGGAACAGCTTGTGGATGTGGAAACTGACAAAGCAGCCCTCCAGTCAGTCACCGTCAGCCCAGAGTCATTTTTTATAATAAAATGTGAACCCGACAATTCATAAATAAATATGTATATTGCTCAAAACAATAGAAGGCATGGAAGAAAAGCTAAGAGAGGAAAGGATAGGCTGAAAGGAAAAGAGGAAAAAAAATTGCCGAAAGTGAAAACATCCGACCAAATGATTACAAAATCGTGATGATTTTCCAACTGTAAGTGAAAGAAAGCATTAAAGTCCATACCAAGAGAATGCAAAACAATGGCACCATACAATAAAAAACTTCTGTTCCTAATGTCTATCCTCTACATATTAGCATATGGGAAAAAAAAAAAATCAGTAAACAGACTAAAGTCTGACAAATCTTAAGCCTAAAGTATACTTGTCTTGTCCGCATTTCTACCATATTGTGGACAGTCTATGTGACATGATTTTTCTCCTCAAAACAGCCCACCGATGTCCATGCATACTGCCTGTGTCTGTGCAGACTTGTGTACTGACAATGGCAGCAGATTACAGATTACATTGGTGGAAACTGCCAAGTTTGAAAATTAATGGCAGAGCCATTGCAAATAGTTTTCAGTGAGAACACCCCTTCACCTTTTTAAAGGTAAGTTTTAAATTCCCCCAGTGTTATCTTAGAGTGAGCACGTTTCACTGATATGTTACTGATACATTGTTATTCATATGATATGACATTGGGGTGCTTAATTGCACTGTCAATATTTATCATAGTACTATCATTTAGGTGTCTGTGACTAACTTAAAAAAATTGTTTGATTAGTTGATCGCAGGGATTCAAACACATTTGTGGAAATGACATCTGCTTAACCAGTGTGTCACTCTGTTGGCACAAAAAAATTAGATGTCGTCAACTAAAATTTGTGACTATGTATCAGTGTCATAGTTGTCAGTGTTCTCTCTATATACGGTCTGAATTATTTAGTGCATATCAAAACACATTTGGTTCTGTACTCAAAAAAAAAAAAAAAAAAAAAAAAAACAGAAATGGTTTTGATTAAGTATGAAGTATCAGAACATACCCAGACCCCGTGAGGCAACGTCAGTAGCAATCAAAATTGGAGCTTTTCCACTGCGGAACTCTGAAAATACAAGGTGCAACAAAATGAAAACAGGCAGGCCAAATTGTGACAGCCTTTTTAATAAAATATGAAGCTGAAAAACTTTACCTGATAGTACCCAGTCCCTCTCTGGTTGGCTCTTGTCACCATGAATACACATTGCAGGCCACCTGGATAAAGACACAACATACACTCCCTCAGCATTTCATCTGATTTTTATATTTTTATTTAATATGAGGAATTATGAAGATCTGTCTCACCCATCTCTTCGCATCCTCCGAGTAAGTTCATCACAACGTTTTTTTGTCTCGACAAAGATGATGGTTTTGTTCTCCTTTTCAGCCATGATTTCCTCCATCAGCTGAATCAGCCTTAAAGCACACAAACATTTCTTTGAAACATTTTCATCTTTGTACAGGCAAGCAGGAAAGTAAACCAATGCAAATCACAATACCTAAATAAATTCATAAAAGCTCAAAATGTCATATCCAATACTTTATTCGAGACATGACTCGTAAATCAGCTTACTTGTTGTCTTTTTCATTCTCCATGCAGACATCCACTATCTGCAGGATGTTGTGGTTTGCGCTCAATTCTAGAGCTCCTATATTGATTTGGACATAGTCATGAAGGAAATCTTCAGCTAGCTGACGAACTTCTTTAGGCCAGGTAGCACTCCACATGAGAGTCTGTCTGTCAGGCTGAAGGAAACAGAAATAACAGAAAACTAAATGCAAAATGTCTGTTTACATAATATATGTGTGTGCACTGGGTATATTTATGTGCGTGTATATCATTTTATGTGTATTTAATTTTAGCATTCATGAACTGTCAAATATTGTACTGTACTTACTCTAATTTGGTCAACAATTTTGCGGATTTGGGGTTCAAATCCCATGTCCAACATACGATCAGCCTCATCCAGAACTAGGTAGGTGCAACGGCGCAGGTTGGTTTTTCCTGCCTCCAGGAAATCGATCAGACGGCCCGGTGTGGCAATGCAGATTTCAACACCTTTAGGAAATCAAACAATGTTTATTTAAAGAAAAGCCCATAAGTATTACTAGTCAATTAATCCGAAAATAATCACAGTTACTATTACACTTGTTTAGGAAGAGGGTTGAGAACCACAGCTTTATCCACCTTTTTCCTACATCCCATGACACTTTGCACGACTGATGGGAATAACTTCCGTTGAAATGTTGACAATCAACAACTGCCGATGGACTTGTTTAAAGGTTTTTTTATGAATAAAATAACAGACTTAGAAGTTCCAAAATATACTTTTCTAAAACAATGAGGTGATGTTATTCTCCTCACCTCTTATCATTAAACATAAAAAACGAAAAGCAGACCAAGACTAACCCCAAAAGCTCAGATTAGTCTTTATACAGCAACATTACAGATGCCTTTAATATTATTGTAGTAATATATTCAAGCCTATATTTAGTGCATTCCAGTAAATTATTCATGAGATATCATTTATTAAATTGGGAGAGCAGACCGAGCAGTACTTTATTTTCTAGAAGGATAAAAATAGAAAATGACACATCTCATTTGGTCAAACTGACACTACTGTGTGCTATTTTTACTGGCAAAGGCTTTAATTAAGTACATTTATAGTAATAAAATAAAAATTGTTCTCAGAATAATCATGATTATAATTTTGAGCAAAATAACCTTGATTATCATTTGTGACCCTGGACCACAGAATCAATCATAAGTAGCACAAGTATATTTGTAGCAATTGCCAATATATTCAAAATTATCGATTTTTGTTTTATCATTAGGATAAAACAAAAATCATTAGGATATTAAGTAAAGATCATGTTCCATAAAAATTTTCTACTGTAAATATATCAAAACCTAATTTTTTGATTAGTAATATGCATTGCTAAGGACTTCATTTGGACAACTAAAGGCGATTTTCTCAATATTTAAGATTTTTTTCCACCTTCACATTCCAGATTTTCAAATAGTTGTATCTCAGCCAAATATTGTCCTATCATAATAAACCATACATCAATGGAAATCTTATTTATTCAACTTTCAGCAATTTAAAAATAATTTAAAAATACCCTAAGACTGGTTTTGTGGTCCAGGGTCACATTTCATCCATTATCATGCAGCCATTAAAAATGATCAAATCAGTATGCCTTAACAACAGGTCTACTGT
>SCHK01061986.1:0-21829 GCA_004124795.1 Poropuntius huangchuchieni
AACTTTTTCACGATATTCTAATTATATGACCAGCAACTGTAGAGGCAGTTGTGGCCTAATGGATAGAGAGTTGGACTTATAACCCAAAGGTTGCAGGTTCGATTTCGGCAGGGATTGTAGGTGGGGGGGAGTGAATAACCAGCACTCTCTCCACCCTCAATACCATGACTGAGGTGAGACCCTTGAGCAAGGCACCAATACCCCAACTGCCCCCCAGGCGCCTCATAAATGGCTGCCAGGTGTATGTTCACGACTGTGTGTGCACTTGGATGGGTTAAATGCAGAGCACAAATTCCGAGTATGGGTCACCATACTTGGCCACCCACCACTTCCCTTTCACCTGTATACTTCTGTTGTAATTTAAACAGGTATTTCTATAAAAGGACACCAGACTGTCAGAAAATTACAAGAAATGAAGAGGGAGGATGGAACCAAGGATATAACTTGAGGGTATATACCGTATATAATATCATGTTGTACGAGAGAGAGAGAGAGAGAGAAACATAAAAGAAAAAACTAAAGACGCTCCCAGAAATATTCAGTTTCAGTAACAGCATAGGCTGCTAACTAACAAGATTTCTATGTTTATGAATTACAATTATTATTTTATTTACTATATTAAGACGAATATAGAAGAGTAGTAGAACTATAGAGACACACACGTGCTGAACATAAATTCACGTGGAATGGAGAAACACTAGTTATCTGTGGTCGTCATACTGACTGGAAAGTCAGGTCTAGGACAGGACTTGCTTAGATTTAAATACAAAAACACCTTCACACCCAAATCCCTCCTGTTGTAGTCTTATCCTAAATTTAAAACCAGCGGAACAAGAACATCTACCTGACACCCAACATCCATGCGGACGAACAGTCACAGCTCTGTAAACCTGTGCTGTTCGTGCGTGTTAAATATCTGGCCAGGGTGTGCCGTAAGGTTCTATTCGCGGCTCTTGACCAATCAGATTCGCTCCTGCTCCGGTTTTCATGCTAGTGGGTGTGGTTGCCGTGACGACGCGGCGCTCCTGTCGACATCTTTCAGGAAATGAATTTAAAGAAATGAGAAATCCAGGAACTTGAACTGAAACGAGTCACGGCGGGTTGGACCGAAGAGTCGAAGAATAAACTCTCTTGAAGTTAGTTTGAATGTTGGGCAAGCGGAGCAGAAGGAGATAACATGTTGATAAAGGAATTGTAAGTATTTTAGTATGATTTAACTGCGCTGAAGTTTTGATCCCGCGCTGAATTTGACTTACGGGCGAGTGTTTGATAACTTTCACCGGCTGCTGCTTAATGAAGTGGATTTATGTTGATTTTTGACTAATGAATTATTTATGATTTTCGGTGTGTTAATAAGGGTATGTCAGATAATCTAAAGTTTAATCTATAATCCTGTTTCGGATTATATAATATATTTATATTCCAGGCAATCCACAGGAGCAGTTATAATGAGTCATCAGTTTATTTGCTTTATAAAGTGAAAGAAAAAGGCGTACTTTTTTGAAGTTATAAAACTGTTGAGGTTATAAACTGCAGGTAGTATGAATGTGATTGTCACATGTTACCGTTTCGCCGGTCACGCGTCATAATGCACCGTTGTGCACGTCATTGTGCACTTTGAGACTTATGTGCTGTGGCATATACATAATAAGTGGTTAAATAAAAAGTCCTATTGTCACATTAATATTCATATGACAAGCAAGCTGAATACTACCTGAGCTAAATGATGATGATGATGATGTCATTACTGCCATAATGTCTATTATAATACTTGATGTTAACTGAATATCGTGATAAAGAACTTTTAATTCGACAGGATTTCCAACGTCATGGAAAACCTGAGAATTATCAGGGGATTTTAAAATAACAGGAGGGTTTACAAATAATCCTGGTTTTAAAAGATTAGTATGCACTTGTTCACTTTTTTGTTTACTTCTTATTTTATGGCGTTGAATTATTTTCAGTTTGGAGAAATATACATTTTTGTTAACTTTGGTTTGTGACCAGATATTTTACCTATAGTATCTTTAATTCAAATTTGAGACCACTCATTAGAGTAAACTCATTATGAAACAATATTATCAGAACATTGCTGTTTATTCAGGCTACTGAATAAAGCAACACCAGTTCTTAAAAATTTATAAGATTAAGATTATTAGTGCAATTGTCTTCAGATGTAAAAACGGGGCTTGTTGGCATTCCCAGAGGATACCAAGTTGTCAAGGAATTAAATGTGATTGAATGAATGAAAGAGTTCAAAGGTTACCTCATGTTATTTTTGCTGACTCAATGGCCTTTCTCTTTTGTTTTTCAGTCGAATCGTCCTGCCTATTTCTGTTGAAGAGGTATGTACCTTTTACAGGTGCTTCTTTATGGTTTATATTTATAAAACGTTCAATTTGAGTCTGGTCATAATTTGAAAAGTACGTTTTATGGCTCATGTATGTATTTTTGGCAGAATTCTTCCGTTACTCTGGTTTTCCAGTCTCCGCCCAGTTTCTTCTGTTGGGCCGGACAATTTAGACATTGAAATGATGAATTGAAACAAATAGTCCGAGGGTTTGTGGGAAAGTGGCCTAGTTAGCTGCAGGCCTGTATATAGCAGACAAGGACAGACTGTAATTAATTGTAACCTGAGACCAAGCTTATCAGACTTTATCAATGTACCATCTTTGCTCCAGCTTACTAAGCAAAGGTTGAATTTGTTTTGTCCCTGTCATTTCTTGCCCTCCCTGTTGTAGTATTTGTTGATGTAGTCTGGTGTGTTTTTATCCTGCGTATTTGGATTGTGTATGTGTTTGAATAAGAAATCATTGTTAAAGAAGTTAATTGTTCTTGTCTAAACGGCAGTAAATGTTTGACGTGTAGTTGCATTCCTTTCTGTTCACCCGAGAATTGAGACACAACCAGCTAAAACAGGAAGCACCTATAGGATGTTACATTCTG
The DNA here is from genome assembly GCA_004124795.1 of Poropuntius huangchuchieni. Classification (NCBI taxonomy): domain Eukaryota; kingdom Metazoa; phylum Chordata; class Actinopteri; order Cypriniformes; family Cyprinidae; genus Poropuntius; species Poropuntius huangchuchieni. The sequence continues at coordinate 2,947 of SCHK01061986.1, forward strand.
GAAGCTGGTTTTGTAGATAAACCGAGTGTAGATGAGGTCAGATGTGCAGTCTGCATCAATCATTTCTGTATAAGAGTCAGTAATTTACACTGGTTTAATGATAATAAGCATAATTATGAAAAATAAAATGAAGCTTTTGACGGCACAGTCTTCAGTAGCTTAATATCGGTTGTTTGTTTGTTTCTTTTAATTTGTATAATCTATGTTAGATATTTAATTGTGCATGCTTATTTTTTCTATTTTTCTATTTAGCTTACCATTGCTATCATCTAAGTCTTACTTAAAGTTAAACTTAAAAAACTATTCATTTTATAACACTGTTTAATCTTTAACAAATCTCAAAATTAATATCCATTTTTCATACTGTGATGCCTCAATTCACTTGTAGCTTGTAACATTAATGATTCAGTTGCTTTAATTTATTTAGACACAAATAGTAGTTTTTAAATTTTAATATTTGCCATTTATCAATTATTAGTCATGTAAAAAGTAATTATCGACTATAGACAACTCTTCAGTTTTTCATACTGTACATTATAATTTGAAGGTCTTAATTCATATGTAGTATTTAAAAGTGTTTTATTTATCTATGTAAAAATGTATTTTTAAAATTTTATCGGTTTCACGTCATAACTTCATTTAAAATTATCGGTTTATTCGCATGGCTAGAATTTGAATAAAATGTTTCGAATTTGTATCCAAAGTCTCCAAAACTGCTAAAATATGTTTCTACTCCTGCTGTTTATAGTGTTGGGCAGAAGCTGGTCAAAGTTGGAGAACTAGAGATGCACATACATTTGCTGGAAGCATTAGACACCAGTTTCCCTCTTTTCTATCATCTGATTATAGGTTTTGAACACTTCCTCTATAATTTTGTCCGTTTGTTTATGGCACACCAGTCTGTATATGGCTATTTGTCTATGTAGATGTTGAATCAGCTCTCAGCACTGTACGCAGCTATGACATGCAAATGCACTTGGCAGAATACATTCACTTTCAGTGTGTTTTTGTTTATCATTTATTTTTGTTTTGTTGCTATACTGTAATTTCCATATTCCCAAGTGAAGTTAACATTATTCTCCCATCCGCAGTACCAGGTGGGTCAGCTGTACTCGGTAGCAGAGGCCAGTAAGAATCAGACGGGTGGTGGAGAAGGGGTGGAGGTCCTGAAAAACGAGCCCTATGAGAAAGATGGAGAAAAAGGACAATACACACACAAGATCTACCACCTGCAGAGGTAATAATAATCATAATATGAATTTTTCAGTACTGTGCTCTATATCGTAGGGCCATGGTATTATCATATTTTGTAAGGGCCGTTTCATGTGCTGTCTTGAAACATAGTCTGTATCTGACAGTCTCTCTCTGGGATTCTCAATCTCTCTGTCTTATGCAGTAAAGTGCCAACTTTTGTACGGTTACTGGCTCCTACAACTGCCCTGAGTATCCATGAGAAGGCCTGGAATGCTTATCCTTACTGTCGCACAGGTACCAGCCACAACAGCACAGCTTTACTGAATATGCAAATTTATACATGACTGATCTATTAAACACACAGCTCATAGGAATGAGGAAATTCACAACTCTGTTTTTCCCTATTTTTCATGTGCTCACTACATCATTCATCACTCCAGTTCTTACGGTGAGTTTATGAGACACCTGTGTAATTAATAATCAGCATTTTATTCTTCTATATCAGGTTTTATTCTTATATTTATATATACTGATATTTGAAATGTTTTGAAACATACTGATATATATATATATATATAATGCCTTTCATAAGTTGAACATTTAAAAAATCCAAGGCTGCATTTATCTGACTAAAAATACAGTAATAACCTTATTATTGTGTAATATTGTTACAGTTTAAAATAAGTATTTTCCATTTGAATATAAATTTAAAATATAATTTATTCCTGTGATGGCAAAGCTGAATTTTCAGCATCATTACTCCAGTTTTCAGTGTCACATGATCCTTCAGAAATCATTTTTGTATGCTGATTTGGTGCTCAAGAAACTTTTCCTATTATCAGTATTAATGCTGCTTATTTTTTTAAAGAGTTATTTGATGGAAAGAACATAAAAAATAGCATTAATTCAAAATAGAAATGCTTTGTAACATTATAAATGTCTTTACTGTGACTTTGATCAGTTTAACTCATCCTTGCTGAATAAAAGTAAAAATTTCTTAAGAGACCCCAGATTTTGTCTGTGTGCCAATTGTATTGTGTTGTGTGTGTGTGTATTTATAGAACGAGTACATGAAGGACAATTTTCTAGTCATGATTGAGACATGGCACAAGCCTGACCTCGGTGAACAGGACAATGTGAGTAGACAGCTGACATTATGCAGATAAATGCACGTCATAATTTAATTACGCAGCACCACAATAAGCAAAAAAATCAATATTGAATTGCAAAAAGCTGTGAGAATCTTGTAAACTAACCATGTACTTCTGTTTTTTTTGTTTGTTTGTTTTTGAAGGTCCATAAGCTTGACCCCGAACAGTGGAAGAAGGTTGAGGTGGTACACATTGACATTGCTGACAGGTCTCAAGTGGACACTAAGGTAAGGAAAACTAAGTTTTGTTTTTACTTTAGATGCGTGATTGGACATTTAGACATGCTGACATTTTGATCTTCCTCACAGGACTACAAACCAGACGAGGATCCAGCCACATTTAAATCACAGAAGACTGGTAGAGGGCCATTAGGCCCTGACTGGAAGGTGTGTATGGTTTCATGAATTGTTTTTAGATAAAAATCTCCAGTCATTTTTTAAAAAAATCACATTTGTTCCTGTGTGTTGCAGAAAGAACTTCCTCAGAAGACAGACTGCCCTCATATGTGTGCCTATAAACTAGTCACTGTTAAGTTCAAGTGGTTTGGCCTGCAGAATAAAGTGGAGAATTTCATTCACAAGGTATAAGTTTGTAAAATACCTCATGCTGGGTTCAGAGTGACTCACTGAATGTCCGTTCTAACATCATAGAGGTGTGGTTTAGAAAGATAAACAGTTAGTGTTTGTTCAGTTTATTAGAGGGTTTGGTGTTTGTGTGGTAGTCTAATTTTAATGCGGTGACTCATGAAACATTGTTTGTTTGGTTTTATTTCAGCAAGAGAAGCGTCTGTTCACCAGCTTCCACAGGCAGCTCTTCTGCTGGTTAGATCGATGGATCCATCTGACCATGGAGGACATCCGCCGCATGGAGGAGGAGACGCAGAAAGAACTCGATAATGTGAGTTTAGCAGCGTTTTTAAAATCATTGAACACATTGAAGATAGTTTACCAAAATTATCTATAATGTCGCGGGTTTTAAAATAAAATGCAGTACAGGCTTATCAGTAGCTAAATCTAATATAAATTGTTTTTCACTGCAAAAAATGCTTTGTCTTGTTTCCAGTCCAGATATCTAAAAATTCTTAAATTAAGAAGGATCATCTAGACAAGTTAAAAAATTGTCTTGTTTTCAGAAAAAACAAGTCAAAATTAAGTTTTTGCTTAGAACAAGCAAAATAATCTGCCAGTGGGATAAGCAAAATAATCTTATTTCAAACTGAAAACAATATTATTTTGCTCACCCCATTGGCAGATTATTTTGCTTGTTTCAAACAAAAACTCACTTAATTTTGAATTTTTTTTTTTTTTTTTTTTTTTACAGTGTTGTTAATTGAAATAAAGCTAAAATAAAATATATTCTATAAAATATAAAATATTCTATGAAAAACTTAAAACACTTTAAAAAATAATAATAATTGCCTTGGTAACTAACTGAAATAAAATGTTAAAGTATTCATTAATTATTAATTAATCATTTTTGCTATACTAATAGAAAAAAAAACTAATAAATCACAAAATTAATAAAATTAATAATAAAAACTGAAAATATAGACGCTACTAAAATAACACTGATGCACTGAAGATCCTTGTTAATGATGCTATTCAATATTGATCAGAGGAGATATTTAATCTGTATTTAATTTAAGGATTTACCAATATTAAAGTTTTATTTAAGTTTTAAGATGCCAATAAGATAATTATTTTAATGTTGTGAAAAATAATTCTTCAGTAGAAGATATTAGAAATTATATGGTTTGTGCCTAAAAAAATTAAAACACTTAACTAAAATCAATCAATGAGTGCTACAAGTGAATGTAAGTGGTATTGTGTAATGAGAAATATTTGAATTTTGAAAGATTACATTTAACAGTTTTAAGTTACTAATAGTAAAAGTAAAATGAACATGCATAATTATTCTAGTATTAATAATCCAATATTGACAAGTCTGAAATTGTCTTTTTTTCTACTTAGATGCGAGAGAAGGATCCAGTGAAAGGGATGTCTGCTGCAGATGAATGAGATGCTGCAGCTGATACTGTGAGTGCAGCTCAACTGATGCTTTGTTTAAAATAACAGCTAAGCTTTATATGTATTTATGTGTTTTTATTTCTTTATTTTTATGTTATTTAATTTTTGTTTCATATTTGTATTTTCAGATGTTGCAGCTGTTCGGTTGTGTCCTAATATTGGAAGATGTCTCTGCAGTATGATGGGCTGCTCTCTCTCTTCACTCCAGTAGTTTTTCTTTTTTCTTCACATCTGCACCCAGGACGTCCCATCCAGAGGTGTTTCTTACACTAATAAATAGCAACATCTTTTTTTCAGTCCTTGTTTCTGCCCTGTCTAACTTTTATTTTGAAGGTGTTTCATAAATGTTTACCAATCGTGTTTTGTTTTGTTTTTTAACAAATTTGAGGACATCAGCACTTGTTCAAATCACCCCTCACTACCTGTATCACCAGCATGTTAACATGTTTACATGTTTCTTTAACAGACTTTATGTATTTGCTACAGGTGTTATTTTCTATTTGTACAAGATGAAGCTGCCTCTTGACAAATCACCATGAGTTTATGGTATTAGCGGGTTGCAGCTGACCCATTGTTACTCATAAGCCACTTTTCTCAGGACTTTTTGTAGATCTGAAAGGACTGAATTCTACTCATGTGGTAATTCCAGGTTTACAGTTATAACGTAACAAACTTAATTTAGTTCAGTTGAATTTCCACACAGGATCTACGGCGTTAAATATCATGTCACGTTGGGTTAGAGATGTATTAGCATGCGTTTTGAGCAATGCATTGTGCCTCTGTCATACGAGGCTTAATTATGAACTGTATTCAGACATTTAAATGGTATTCTGCTGTTCTGTTCCACTTTCTCCCTAAGACTCTGTGTGTTTACTGGGCTCGGATACAGTGAAATACTCGTTTTGTAATTATGCCTCATGGCCTGATAATGACATTAAAAAGAATTTATATTATTAGTGTCTGTAGTGTGTATTCATTCATTGGTCTTTGTGGTGTGCAGAGATACTGAGAACTCATTTAGCAAATACAAAGTCTTTGCATTTCTTTTCTAACACGGATAAGTTTTTGGTAAACAGATTTTTGGGTTTACTTAGGGCCGCGGTTATTGTGTATTTATGTCCAGCTTCCAGCATTCGTTTAATAACTGTTATGACAGCTTATGTTTACCAGTTTTCAAATTCCAAACTACATTTTTGTGCACTCTTGGCCATTTCATGATGGTTTACCTTACTTTTACAGCATTTACAAAGTAGTGAGGTGGAGAAAAAGAAAAATGATTAAGCAGTCTAAACAATGAGTCATCAACTGAGCTAAACTCCACCAGCGATGTGTACTTAGAAGTCCGCAAGGAATTGAAATGTAATCTAGTTGTCCAGCCAATACTGAGAAGATTTGGGGGACAAAAGGGTGAACGAAAGAATTAAAGTGTAAAATCAGCCCAATGACGAATTTAACTAACCGAAATACCAATACTCAGAATATTCCACTCCCATCCCTAATATATACATATTTTAGTCACCGTTATGCATTACACAAACATTTGAACTTAAATTTCACTGTCGTAATTATAAGCATAGTCTGACAAACAAAATTATTGTTGGGGTGTTAACTTTTAACTAGTTGAAAATAAACTAGGCTTCCTAGAAGTCGTCTAACAGTTTTATAACTGGTAGAATGTGAACTGGGCAGAGTAACATTTTTCAATACAATAACGTGCCGTTAAACTTTTAAACGGAAAAAATCAACCCAGTTTACGCTTACGTTAGTCAGTTGGTCCAGACATCTTTTCTACAAACGCTGAACCAAACCACAACCACACACTGAGGCTTTTTGCGTAACTCCTGTTTTTCTGCATTTCACTTCTGTACACGCAATTATTTGTTAGCATTTTTGATGAGTAATCCCTGTAAAACACCATAGCCTTGATCCCCACAGTGATAATACCAAACAAAGAACGACTCACATGAGACAATGAACTTTTTCTTTTATTTATTACAAATGTACAGCTTATGAGTCTTTATTACGATTTAAATGGTTTTGCTTAGTCTTTTATTTAATTTCTATATTTTACAGGTAGCCTCTGCTAAACAAATTTCTCCCATCAGTTAATCTCTCATGTAAGAACCACGTGATAAAGAACAGTCATAACAAGTGCAGCCAGTATGACCGATCACAGAAGTGTGTGTGTGCATTAATTTATTTAAAAATAATTTCACCGGTGCATTATGTGAGCAATGTATGCATCTGCAGCAGGATGGCTGGGAAAAAATCTACAAACTACTCTGAAAGGAATCAGATTTAGAGTTGGACATATAGTGAGTGTGCAATGACTTCCTTTCACAGATACCTCTGAATTTAGTGCTTATTAAATAACGGCCCAAACTCTTTCTCCCAAGTCATCACCACAGTAAACCATCCTGACATATTTAGTGGAAAATGAACAATCTGGGGGAAAAAATGTAAGCATACATTGTTTTACTCACCATGTGCTTCTATAGTGTGGAAGAGCAAGACGCCAGTCACATGATTACTGATTAAAGTCAGTCTAGCAGATGTGCAAAGGCAATGATCAAGAGATATTCAGACAATCTTTTTGACACATTTTCAGGGGACGCTAACATTATCCCATTCCCCAAGTTAAACGAACAAAAGGCAAGAACGAAAAAATGGCTTAACTTAAAAGGCTGGTGGGTAAAACCGATATGGAAAACAACAGGAAGTTTAAGGCGTCTAAAATGCAAAGTAACTGTACAACAAATACTTGGTTTGATCACGTTCCCACACACAGATGTTCATCTACATGTGCGTACGTACTGGAAGCTCCAGTTCAACTCCTCTCCTGAACATCAACATAGCGAGGGACTCGTTTCCCACAATTCTCAACAAAAGCGACCCCGACCGCCTCGACAGAAAGTGACTTCACTGGTCCTGATGCAGCAGATGGACATCCTCACCGACGTGACGTGTTTTCCCTGTGACTGTATGTGAAATGTTAGTGATGAGAACATTGATAGTGGTCATCTTCAACCATCAACATTCAACATGCTCGTAGCTTATAAAACATAAGGGTCTTCTTACATTAATAACCATTAACTACACATATGCTCGATTAAAAAAACAAAACATGAATTATAAAGAACAAAGAAATCAAATATTCTCAAAAGGAAAACAAACAACCACCACACACACACACAAAAATCTGGTCCTGAAGTGAAAACTCCACCAAACTGACAAAAAAAGGCCATTCAATTATGTGCAGAAAGTGAACATGTTGTCCTAAAGTGATGGTTTTGTCCTAACCTAATAAGCTAAAGACAATGTGATGATTGTGCTAACACATTTGCATTGTTCTGATACCGAAACCCACTAACGGAGGGATTGAGATGAGATGAACCTTTTCTGTACATCAACCCCGACCGCCATCTTTGTGCTCGAAGACAAAAAAGAGGGATCCGTAACTGTAGTGTTATCACTTCCCTCTGCTCCTTTGGCTAGTGTTCAACGCACTTCAACATAACAAAACAAAACAAATGTAGTATACATAGTAAAACACTGTGTGAGTGAACCAGTGCTTCTATCACTGGAGGACGGGAGTGTTCTGGTTAGTTTTCACAGGTTATTGTTCACCCCTGTTAATGTTCGCAAAGCTCTGTGTGATTTCCACCGAAACTAAATAAAACAAAAATCAAAAGAAGACATCAATAATTGTAACAATAATACGAAACTTAAGTCATAATCATTAAAATAACTCCAGTGTTGTTGTTTAAAGTCAGTACATTTGTCCCAAGAGAAACAGGCCAATGGAGCGGCACTTAAAAACACAAAATCAATCGAAATACAGAGAGAGAAAGAAAAGGAAAAATTGAAAATAAACGATTCATGAGGAACGTTTATGGTTTTCTGATGGTTAGGAGTGCTTGTGTGTTTCACAAAGAAAACCAAAAAAAGTAGCCGCCCATGCGCTAGCAAACCATCAGCACTGAATTGCGGGTCTGCTTGTGTAGTGTTGTTATATTTAGATAAGTAGATGAAAGAAGATCCTCCTGAAATACTGAAATGAGAGAAGAAAAGGAGTGTAAGGAAAAGCAGGCCGCTCCGTTCGGCTTCTCCCAAACATCTCTGCGTCCGGTTGGCCGCAGCTGGATTCGTCGCCCTTTCTTTTCCCATCTACCTGACCAACGATTCCCAGCCGTCAGTTTTTGCTCTTTTCTCCGGTTTCTCAGTCTTTGCCCCTGCCCGGTGGACCCCGGTGTGCCGGAGGGTCACTGTTTTTTCTCGCGGGTGGTGATGGTGACCAGCTGCTTGGCGGCTTTGGCGATGTCGTAGGCGCACTGGATGACCTGCTGGGTGAGGAGCTGGTAGTCCACCGTACTGGCCGACGAGTCGGAGGGCGCCGCTTTACGACACTCCACCTGCAGGCGGGACGCACTGGCCGCCAGGAGCTTCAAGGAAGAACGTACTGCATCTAGCGCTGGTCTCTGAGAGAAGCAGACAGAGCAGAGAGATTCAGTGCGTCTGGTTGGATTATTTGTGAGGCAAAGTATCATAATGTGATGCATTTACTTACCTTGGGAAACAGCGAGGCCATTTCTGTCACAGCTAAGTGGATTTTCTCTGAGCATGGCACAAAACTACAAACAAAGGCAGATTTCTTTCAATTTTTTTTTCGGGAGATCTGTTTTAACTCTCCATAATAGTATGTCTCTGTTAACTGTAGCAAAATGACTTTGCATTCAGCTTAAGGGGTAACAGTCCATCATACCTGTCGTGTTTAAACTCCTGTGCTGCTCTCAGGAGCTCCTGGATGTTCTTGGTGACCTGCTCGGTTTTGAGGATGACGTCCTCTGTGCAGGGCAGCGTGGGGTCCGGCTCACACTCTGTGTCTTCCACATCCCCCCTGCTGTCATCCTCACTGCTGCGGCCCACACTACCCCACAACATTATTAAAAAAAACAAGAACAAAACACACAAGCGCACATATTAAAGAAAAACTCAAATATCCATGTTAAAAGAAACAAATTTATTGTCAGTTATAAGTCATTACAAACAACAACAACAACAAAAAAAAGACAAAATGATTTTTATAGTTTACATTAAAAATGCTAACAATAATATTTATTATAATATTAGTTATTTAGTTAATAATAAACTATTATACAACATTATGATATGGTATAATGATATTTTTAGAAGACAAATATATCACTAGTGTAATAATAATATTGTAATACCCTGTACTGTATGTGGAATATTTTTTTATTAAGAGTCCTAAAAATATATTTATTAAAAATACAAAAAATTACAATAAAAGAATAATTATAATTAAATAAATATTTTTTTTTACCTGTGAAATAATAAAAAACATTTATAATAAAATAAAATATTATTTTTGTAATATNTATTACAATAAAAGAATAATTATAATTAAATAAATAAATATTTTTTTACCTGTGAAATAATAAAAACATTTATAATAAAATAAAATATTATTTTTGTAATATTACTTGTACTTATAACCACCAATTATTTTATAATTCATTTGCTATATGTACATACATATACACATTTATATATATCAATTTCAAAAGTATTTTTCAGAAGATATAATCCTGTGCAATAAAAACAATCTAACATGAAATAAAAATGAAATGAAAATATGAATTAATATTTAAAAATTTACTAAAAATACAACAAAAACACAATAAGATTAATTATAGATAATTATAAAAAATAAAATATTTATTTTTGTTACTGAAATAAATTCATAATATGAAAATATATTATTATTGTTACATTACTTGTTTTTCAGAAGACAAATATATTACTTCTCTGCAATAAAAAAAATCTAACATTAAAATGACAATATTATTATACAATTATTATTTCAATATTATGATTACGTAAATGTACATATCAATACGGAAATCAATATTAAAATTAACAGAAATTTAATCATTCATAAAACTGATTATATTATTATATTCATATATTAAAAGTACAACAAAAACACAAGTTTATTTTTAGTTTTTATTACTCTTATTACAAATGAATTGCTGAAAACCTCCGTCCACAAACTTCCAATGTTTGAAATGAGACAAAGAATCAGATGTGCTTTGTTTTTTATCGGTAGCTGGCACTCACCCGAGGGAGACGTCATATGTTTGAGAGTTGTCATAGTCACTATCAGTTCCGCTCCCATATTTCTCTCCCGCTTTTGGAGGCTGGACAAGACAAACATGTGCAGAAGTCTGTCACACATCACAGTCTGTAACTCAAATGTCAGATATGAAAGGAAAGAGGCACTCACATTATATCGTCCGTCAGTGGAGGCTGACAGGTGCGGTCCTCCGTAGGGGGTGGGACCCGCAGGAGCGCCCTTTCGTACCTGGACATGAACAGAATGAGATTAACAGGAGAAAAGCTGACAGACAGTGAGCAGGCAGAGGACGGAAAGGAAAGAAGCAGCTTTGATAGTCATTTCTGCACAGGACTGTTAGATCTAAGAAAATTTGTGTCAAAACTGCCATACTGACGACTGTAATTTAGTTAGACACAAGTAACTTAGTGTAGAGGTTTTCGATATTGCAGAACAGCAAGATTCTACATTAAGCTCAAAAGCAAAACTGAATTAACAATGCAATAAACACACCCACTTCTGTAAACTAATGAAAACACTAAAAATAGACACTCACACATTAAACAGTGCAGTTAATAAAGCAGGCACAAAGGTGCATCCCAAATACATTAACCACAACTAATAAAACAAAATAAGTCTATACACTACACTGTCCGCAATGACACAAAAATGGGATATTGCATAATCAAAATGGCTTATTTGCATAATTGCAAAAGCAATTAAAGCAAATCAAAACAAGGCATTAAAATACATCCTACAGATCTATGAATATCCTCAAACAGAGGACGATTTCTCATTTCGGTGCTGTCTGGTGCAGCACAACAATTCACTGCAACTTACAAGAAATCATTAAGCGTTTGATGTGTGCCATGCAGATCAACTCATTTGAGTTTCATTAATCAGGTAACCATCAATCAGTTTTCTACACATTCCAGACATGTCATATTGCACAAGACAAGCATATCTCTCAACGAGAGCCTCTCTTGGCATATTGACCGTTTCAAGAACGATACAATGCAGTTCATGCCACTTCTATCTTCCTATGCTAGATAGACAATATACAAGGCTTGTGTCTCAAAATGTATTGAGCTGCCTAGCTACGCAACATTTTTGAGCATTATAGGAAAACCTGGTATTAACGTGCATTCTGGGTGAGCCAGAGACAGACTGTGCCAAGGTTTTGTTCAGAGGGTCTATTATTTTGTGATAATATGAACCACATTAAATAAATTCTGCATTGTGATAAAGCTAAAGAATTAGCTTTTTAAAGAATTTTAAAAAGTATAATAAAATAAATAAAATAATTTTTTTAATCTTCCAAAATAAAATTTCTGCATGTTGATAAAGTTGATAAAAAAGTAAATAAAAAAATAATTTTGTATGTCAATAAATGTAATTTAAGAGAGAAAAAAATTAAATAAAACAAAAAATGCAAAGAATTTTGGGAGTAGTTTATCATAAAGATAAGAAATGTTAAAAATTAAATAATATATAATACATTTTAAATCTTCCAAAACAAAAATGCTGTACATTGACAAAATTACTGAAAATAAAATGAAAATAAAGCAAAAATGGCAATCAATTTGGGAGTAAATTGTGAAGAAGCCAAAGTGTTTAAAAAGTAAATAATAATAATAACAATAATAATGCTCCCTCAAAATTATTTCTGCATGTTGATAACTAATAAATATACTCCCTCAAAATTAAATTTCTGCATGTTGACAGTTAATAAAAAATAAATTAATAAAAACAAATGAATAAATATTTATGTAAGAAAGAAAAGTAAAGCTAAAAAAGAACCAGAAATAAAAATGCTAATGAATTTGGAGTATACTTAAGATATTCACAAATAGCACAGTCTACGTACGATCAAATCATTCAAAACAGCGCTTGATACAAGGTGCATAAGAGGCCCAAGATGCTCAAAAATACTGTCGATTTGGGCAGCACACAGAGGTTTTAGACACAACCGATGTCGAGAAAAAAAGAAGGTGTTATCAGGGCAGGAAGTGCTCCTGTTTGGCCATAAGGTGGCGGTAGAGAGCAGTGAGTAAGAGTGGAAGCAGGTGCTCCAGGCAGCAGCAGCACACCAGTGTGGGCTCAGGTAAGCAGAGGGAGAAAGAGAGCCCAACAGGAAAAGGAAGTTTAAAAAGATCAGGCCGGCCACTAATGCTCACACTTACGGGGCTGAGAGGCTGCAGGCGGCCCGTCAGGGGGTCCAGGGCTGGGGTGAGAGATTTGGGGGTGGTCCCCACAGGCTCATACATAGAGAAGGCTTGTCTATCCCGGCGGAGGGGGGCAGACGAGGGCATGTTTAGGCTGGAGTCTCCACCTACCCCTCCGCCTGTACCCCTTACCCCACCAGGCCACAGCCCTGAGCCACCACCCCCGGTCAGAGAGCCCCCGGCCCCAGCCTGGGCCCCCCGCAGCGCGCTGTTCTCCGTCTGCATCCGCGTGATCTACAGGGATGGAGGGGCATCACCGGGAGTCACACACACATACACAAACACAAGGACCAAAGAAAATACAACAGTTGCAGTGTGGACGGTTACGTCATGCTGGGGCTGATAAAATGGGCTTGTTCTGATGGACAGGAAGTTTAAGGTTTTCTGAACAAGGAGGGGCTTCATTCTCAGTGGGAAGTACATGGTATGAGGTATATGGTATATCTACTTTTTGGGGTCAGTATTTTTTTTTTTAAGTAATTAATACTTTTATTTATTTAGAAAAATATGCATTAAAGGATTAGTTCACTTTCAAAGATAAAATTTCATGATAATTTACTCACCCCCATGTCATCCAAGATGTGTATGTATTTCTGTCTTCAGTCCAAAAGAAATGTAAGTTTTTGATAAAAATATTTCGGCATATAGTGGATGTCAATAGACTCCGGATGGTTTCATTTTCAGTGCAGCTTCAGAAGAGCTATAAACGCTACCAGACAACGAATAAGGGCCTTATCTAGCAAAACGACTGGTCATTTAACAAATATATAAAAACGCATATGCTTTACAAACGCTTTTCTCTCACTTCTGTTGACTGTGAAACCCGGAAGCAGTTCAGTAGCACGTATGGGTCACCCGTGCGCCTCTGAGAAATGTAGGAGAAAATGAAACGACGTTTCCTTACTTCTGCAAAGGAAAATCAGTCTCTTCTTGGCTTATATCGAAATCCTCCGACATCTTCCTTAATAAATCCTCGTTTTGTGCTTCTAATTCGTGAACAGCGTTTTGTTTTGTTCTCTCTCTGTGCTCTCAGTAATCACGCTTGAACTGCTTCCGGGTTTTAGAGTCGGCAGACGGGAGAAAAAAAAGAGATTATAAAAGCATATACATTTTTTATGTATACATTTTAATGACCAATCGCTTCGCTAGATAAGGCCCTTATTCGTCGTCTGATAGCGTTTATAGCGCTTTTGAAGCTGCACTGAAAACGTAACCATCTGGAGTCCATTGACGTCCACTATATGCTGAAATATTTTCATCAAAAACCTACATTTCTTTTCGACTGAAGACAGAAATACATACACATCTTGGATGACATGGGGTGAGTAAATTATCATGAAATTTTATCTTTGAAAGTGAACTAATCCTTTAAATTTATCAAAAATGACAGTAAAAAAGATTTTACAAAAAAAAAAATCTATTTTAAATAAAACCTGATCTTTTGAACATTATATTAATCAGAGAATCCTGAAAAAATGCACCCACATACATATTAAGCAGTACAACTGTTTACTGGAGTAATGAGTGCTGAAAGTATTCCTTTGTCATTACAGATACAAAATATATTCAAATACAAAACAGTTATTTTACACTGTAATAATATTTGACCATATTACTGTTTTACAGTATTTTTGATCAAATAAATTCAGTATTGGTGAGCAAAACATTTTCTTACTGACCCCAAACGTTTGAACAGTAGTGTATATTAATACTGTTCTGCTCTGTTGGATGGTTTGGGATCAGTATGTGTAATGGTGAGCTGTAGTTTATGGCAGCATTTCACTTCTATCTGTGAGAAATTGTCATAAATTTAAAATAAAGGCACAGTTTTAATCCAGTGGGTGGGCATACCTCCTTCTGAAGCCTCCGTAGCTCCTCACTCAGGTTGTTGTTGACTTTCATGAGCTGCTGAACTTTGGCCTCTGAAGAAGCCAGTGCTTTCTTCACCTCCAGATACTCCTGTAGTGTGATGGGCCCATCTGACAGGTCCGACGAGTCCATGCTCTGATTGACACAACACAAACCACCCATCAATCGCAATATACTGTTAATCTGTTTTGTTTTTTGAAAGAAATGAATATTTTTATTCAGCAAGTATGAATTAAATATATCAAAATGACAGTAAAAACCTTAACATGTAACAAAAAAAACTACTTTAAATAAATGCTTTTAAACTTTCTTTTCATCTAGACTGGAGTAATGGTTGCTAGAAAATTCAGTTTGCCATAACAGGAATAGTTGACATTAAAATATATTAAAACAGTTATTTTAAACTGTAATATTATTTCACATTACTGAATTTCTTGAACAGTAGTTTAAATATAAGTCAAAAGATCCCACTACAAATCTATAATATATCCTCAAAGTTTTTTTTTTTTTTGCCTGTTTATCATTTCACATGCAAAATCAGTATGTTCAAAACTAACAGCACAAGTGATGATTTTAGGTATCACTGATGTCCATATGCATATAAACACCTATAATTAATATAGAGATTTTAATGAACATTGTTATAAAGCATACTGAATGGATAACATAAAATTATATTTTCATACAAAAAGTCGCTATTGTAAAATAAAAATTAATAACCATACAATATAATGAACAGTAGTGCTACTGGAGAAGGTTTTAAACCCCACATTCCTCAAGGGGGTTTACTTTGTGCTCTCCTACAGTCAGCCATGTCACTTCCTGTATGCGGACTGAGCATGCTCAGACACAGCATCCTGTCTTCAGCTGCAGAACAATAGCTTCACTGATCACAGCCTTGAAAAAGGGGATGATGTCATTCTGCAAATATGAGGCAGGGCTGCTGCTGCTGCTTTTCCAGCGGTGCATGCTGGGACATGACAACACCGGCTTCTATATTACTGACAAATACTAATTTGCTGGTCTGGCTAAACCAAGATCAACATCTACCAAGACCTAACCTACAGTACAAGAAATGAAACATCTCTTAAGGAGCATGTTTCTCTAAAGATTTTAAGATTCTCCTCAACTCAAGTGGATTCATTATTAAAAATGATGGACATCTAGATGGATGAACACGAATCTTCAACCTTCAATCTTTTCCTCAGGTGAACAACACCCAGTAAGGGTTTGATGAGCTCACCTTGGCCCGGTTGTTGCGCTGGGTGTTGTTGTTATTTTGTGCAGTTAGCTCACTGTCTGTGTCTTCATCAGACGCTACGCTGTCATAATCATGCTGGTCATCATCCGCCTGACTCAGATCCAGCGCGTCTGAAAAACAATAACAACAAAAACAAAAGATAACATCATTAATATGAGGAGACACTGAGAGAGTGAGAAACTGAACTGGCGGAGCTATATCCATCTTTACTGAAGCGGTGTTATTGATATTCCCCTAAAATCTCAAAGTTTGAGAACTGCAATGTTGGCGTCTCACCTGTGGGGCTTGTCAAGCCCTTTCCATGCTGCCGTCGCTTGGCATCACTGAGAATGTCGATAATGAGCGTGGCGAATTCTCGTGCGTTAAAGCGAGCCAATTTCTGCCGCCCCTAGAAATGACAGAAAATTAATAAAAAAATTTAAAAAACACACACATAAATATATTCATGTAAAAAGAATTCAATTGATAAAAAGTTGATAGTAACATGTTTTACATTGATATAAAAAAAAATCTTTTTGAATGATAAATGCTGTTCTTTTGAACTTTCTATTTTTTTTAAAAAATCAGATATTAAAGATATTAAGCATTACAGCATATCAAGCTTTTTTTTTTTTTTTCCATTAATAATAAGAAGAAATGTTTCTTGGACACCAAATTAAATATTTTAATGATTTCTGAAGGATCAGATGACACTGAAGACTGCCTGCTGAAATTTCAACTTTGCCAAGAATAAATTATTTATTTAATGGAATAAATTACAACTTAAATATTATTTTTAATAATATTACATATTAAAAGGTAATATTAAAATAAAACATTAAAAATTAAAATACATTCCAATAAAAAAGTTATTTTAATATTCTAAAATATTACTGATTTTACTGTAATCAAATAAACTCAGCCTTGATGGGCACTTTACATTAAATAAATGTACCAATCCAAAAGTTTTTGAATGATAGCATAAATCATTAATATGTTTTAAAAACAAATAATCTGATTATAAACAGACCCATATTAAATTATTTTGCACAGACATTTGGACAAAATCCGAAGAACAGATTAAAACTTTGTTCAATGTGTACTAGACCAAAGAGTACTACACACTTTTTAGGAGCAGAAAATATTTAAAATTAACCTAAATAGCCTTATGAACATGAAAGATGTGGGGGATGCGTAGATTTTTATGAATGATTTCTGTACAGGAAATCGTTTTACAGGAGAGCTTTTCTGTGGAGCTCTTCAGGTTTCAAATTTGTAAGTTTTTCCCAAAGAAAGTTTTATTCAAGCACTTAGTCGCTCAGCAACACATGTCATTACAGAACTGTCCATTCTAGTAGAGGGCGACTTGGACACGTTAAATACTGGAAAACACTGCCACATCAACAGTTCGGTGTTCCAACTCTTGACCACTGGGTGTGCGTGTCCCTCCTCCCATCATCTCTTTCCATGTCTCAAATCCTCGTGTATACGCAAAAGAACAGGAAATTCTCAGCCTGGCCAATCAGCCTGCAGGAAACGTACCCTTGAGTAAACGCACTTAGTGGTCTCGCTGTATAAAAGAACTATTTCAAGCAGTGGTACACAGAGGGTCATGCGAGGATGCCAGTGGAAACGCTGAGAGGGAGGGAGCCGCTGCGCGTCTGCAGCAGTTACGCAGCTGGAAAACATCCATTCGTTGGTTTGCCGCCCAAACCTGAGCCTCAGACGTTTGCACAACCACAAAATGTCTATTTTTAGCCATATGTCGTCTGCACCCCAGATATCATCTCTCCTTTGTGCCTCCATCAAAAACGGGCCCGCATGGAAGTGACAGGCACTTACGCAAGGGGGCAGCAGGAGCGGAGAACCTCCTCTCAAACATACTTCAAACACATCCTCTAAAATGCTGTGCGTTACCTGGTTGCGTGTCGCTGAGTATTCAGGGTTGACAGGTAAGAAGGGGACGGCGCTCCGTTCGGTCACAAGCGTACTGTGGTTTTGAGTTGTCAGCCACACTGAGAGAAACAGAATGAACATATATAAACAAGACGAATATAAACAAACAGACTCCGATGTCGTAGCCCTGAGGTTTCAGAGAGTTTGCATCTACCCCTCCCGTTCAGTTTGTGTTTATGTGTGCGTTTGGCCCCCTGCCTCGCTCTCAGCCCTGCTTACCATCAGAATCCCAGTCTGCCACCCCAGCATGCTACCTCTTCTCCTCAACAACCAGGAACGGGAGTAGAAAGAGAGCGAGAGAAAGAGAGGAGGAGGAGAGAATTCCTGCGGCACTCCCTCGCTCTCGCTCCCTTTCACCCTCCTTTCCATTTAGCGTCTCTCTCCCTCCCTTCTCTACAAGCTGACTGCACTGCTCAAGTCCTTCTATAGCCAGTGTTTATACAACACACCGATCGCTGCGTCTCCAGGGACACGGATACAAATGTCCCCACGCCTCCGGAACGCTACATTAGGGAAAGAGTGAGAAGCAGGGAAAGTTGGGGCAGGAACAGATGGGGGTTTGAGTCTTACCTGCATCGTTTTCTCTACGGTCCACTTCATCGTACACATCCATAGCCAGCTCCTCGAACAAACGGTTATTTAACTGCATCCACATACACACAGACACATCAGTATGTGGTATTAAAATTCAAAAAACTAAATCACAGCAAAAACTGAGCGCACACACAACAGGAAGACATCAGTGAGAAGATAAAACAAAGCAACATGCTCTAACGCGGCACTAAATAAAGATCAAATGCAGGCTAAGGGAATTCAAAGCATCTGCTAAATTTATCTACTGAATTTCTAAGCATTTGAAGAGTTTATCAAACATATTCCTCACAAATCTCTCAAAGAGCCTAACCAGGATTCCTGTGACAAGTAATTATTATGGCCACTCTGAAATCAAAAACGTTGTGATACAACAAAATCATAGTCAATAAGAACGTTTTATATTTATGTGGAACAACATTTTGGTTCGAAGAGATTTTAGTGTGGGCGGAGCTTCACATTGCATTAATATAGGAATAAAAAAACAAATGACA